>ML685792.1:14833743-14874821 GCA_007922175.1 Pelusios castaneus | reverse complement strand
AAAGAAGAGAGCACAGAGCTCCCTTCTGGCCCAGACGGCCAGGGCCACTGAGGTCCTGGCAAAAAGGGAACCCTCTGCTCCCTTCTAGCTGTGACCCGAGGGGATCCTGGAGAGAAGGGAGCCCCATGGTCTCTTCTGGCCGGGACTATGGAGATGCTTGATCCCGGCCAGAAGGGAGCTCCCTGGGACCACTCGGTCCCGGCTAGAAGGGAGCATTGGGGCTCCCTTCTGCCCCGCCCAAAGGGAGCCGAGCAGTCTGGGCCAGAAGGGAGCTCTGTGCTCTCTTCTTTCCTGGACTGCTCTGGGGCTTGCAGGCTTTTTCCAGGACTAGCCCAGGTAGCTTAGGCTCCAAAGGAGCCTCCCTACCCCTGGATCTAACTAATCGACTTAGAGATTCTAGTGTAGACTCTCTAAGTCGACTTAGTAAGGCCAGGTTTAAGTCAACTTAAGAGCCCTATGTGGACTTAATAAGACTCGACTTAAAGTCAACCTAAATTTCTCAGTGTAGACATAGCCATAGAGTTTAAGGTAAGAATGAGTCACCAAATCATCTAATCAGAACTTCTATACATCACATACAGCCAAATAGCCTCCAGCTATCCCAGAGCTAAGCTCAACAACCAGAATTAGACCCAAATATTACAGCCCTGTGGAAATAAGACAACTGTATGCTACAGATAGAAAACAGGAATGGACAAAGATGTATCAAAGCCTGAGGACCCTGCAGAGACAGGGAATTGATTTAAGTGAGATTTATCTAGATGGTTCTAGCAAATGACTTAAGTCCTCTAGTTCAATATATTAGAGATACATTTGCACTGTTCCATTAGCGTGCCTCTACTTTTGATCAGGAGGGTTTATCTCCATAGGTAAGAAAGTTCAATTTCCATGTTTATTCATTACTTGGTCCCTCTGCGATGACAAAGATACCCACTGTAAGACATGACCACCCAGAACTATATTGAAACTACCACTTAAGCTAATCAAATAGCCTTCCAGTAGTAATAACTTTTGACTATCATCTCTCTGGGCTGGTCTCAAAACAATGATAGTGATAAGGTTTTGATTAAGGAATCTTTGGTGAGGTGAAAAAAACACAGCTTGTTTTTCTTTTTAGTTTTGAGTATGCAGGGACGTCAATTAGATGCATTATGTTTTTGACACATTTGATCTGGACGTCAGTAGCCCTGAGCAAATATGAATTCACACTGTGTAACTTTTATTGATACCTTTACATTTATTAAAACTATACTTTAATCCTTTTTGATGATGACTTATTATAGAACTCAAATGTAATACTTGATACCATGTCAATAAGTACCTTGGAATATAACTTCTGAATTAGATTTAGGATTCAGAGGCTATATTCTGATTTTGGTTATAATGGTGTCAATGAAATCAATTGAGTTATTGTGGATTTATAATTGTATAACTGAGTTGAGAAATTGGCTTGTGGAGTTTACATAAGGCTTTAATTGTTCATATTTTTCTTTTCTCAGTTACAGTATAAATCTCTGCTTTAAGAATAATATGTACTGTTACTGGATTAGTATTATATGGGCCATTAAGTGTGGTAAATACAACACAGAAGAAATAAATTTAGCTTTGTTCAAACTAAGCTAAATAAATTATGTGTTTTAGCAGCTTGGACCAAGTGCTTGAAACATTTTTGGCAGCCTTCAGGGCAATTGTAACAATTGATAATTATGGAGCAGACATATAACAAATAAAAGAAAAGGATACCACAGTCTAAATCAACAAAAAATTAATCACAAAGTAAGGAAGGCCTTCCATATAATCCAGTGCAAGCACTTAGAGGAAAAAGAGGAGCACCAGAGAACCAACATGTTTACTTGTCAACCTCAACACCAAACAAATCTATTATATCCAAAAAGATTGGGTCAGAATGGGGGAGTGGGGAAGGGCAGATCCCTTCATGACGCATAAATCTATTAGCTTACATAAGAACTAAAGAAACACATTGAGAGATTTCATTTTAACATTTTATAGAGTTGAACAATTTCCCTCCTCTTTTAAAAAATGGGTTTAATAAAAAAAATTGTCCTTCTTCTAACTTGTATTTTAAGACCTTGAGCAGTTTTCTTAACAGGCTTAATTCTACAGAGGGTAGATCTCCCACTAGCATAAGGGTGAGCATGCCATATGCACCTACTGCACGGTAGAGACCCTTTGCTGTTTGTAAACAAAATATACAATTTATCATAGGTTAGTACAACAAATACTCTAAGTTCTATGCTTTTGAGGGATGTGACATTATTCACTTATTATTAACAGTGAATGATCCACCAAGAGTCTCAGTAATCAGAAATTTCAGAGATGAAGAGGAAAAAAATCATTTAAAATTGTTTTAATGGGCTGTATTTTCAGTCACATATTGGTGAAATAGGATGTTGCACATTTTTTTTTTTTACTTCTGATGGGAAAAAGTATAAAGTGAAGTGATTGTAATTCCACTGAAGCTGGGGAAAGAGAGAAAAAGGTCTGAATCCCGAGTACTGTTAGTCTAATAATGGAATCTTCTACCAATACACTGAAATTTCCCCTTGTTTCACTATATACCTATTTTCCATTGAATAACACATAGTAAAATATCCATCAGAAGAAATTTCATGGATAGCGAGAGATCTTAGACTTACCTGTGCAGTGCAGAAAACTGCAGGATATTAGTAGTAATAGTGCCAAAACCATGGTGTTTGCCTTGACTGGAAAGTTTCTTTCAGGGCTCTCCTCCCCTACCTGTTCAAAAGGGGCAGAGCTGCTGCTGCCACCTTCAAGGCTTGCCTTTTCAAGCTTGGATGCTTTATATATAGAATTGCAAAGCCCTCCCTTATTCCCAGGAACTTCAGAAATTGCAACAGCTGGAAAAGTGGAGTAATCGCCAAACAGGATCTTCCACCTTATCACGTTTAATACACCTAAATGCCATTTAAAAAAAAGCCCTCCCCGGCCACAAAACTCCTCCAGTTCATTATCATTTTTCCAAAGGCAGTTTAATGGATGCTTTGCAACAGTTCAAACACATTTAATTCTATTTACTGTACAAATTTGGTATCACATCCAAAAGAAATGCAGATTGGTAGAGCGTAAATTGTGATAGTACCTGATAAGGAGAAGACTAACATTTTGACCAATAGCCCAAGTGGGAATGAACAGGTGGGGTGAGTTGGAATGCGGGAGAGAGGGAAGTAGGGAGAGAGATGCTAAAGTATGAGTGAACTGTGCAGACCTCAAATCTTCTGATTAATTCTTCTTTTTCTCTCAACAGTCTTACTCATCCAGAGTCATGCACAAATGGGGGCAAGTAGGGGCTTGGGTTTGGGCTTGCCCGATAATCATCAGGGAGACGAAACTCCACTAGTCACCGGGCTGAGAAAGTGAGCTCCTACAGCCCCACATCTGGGACAGAAGCTGACAGCCCCTCTGGCTCCAAGGCCACAGGGAAAGTTGATCCTGGAGCCACAAATGGAAAAGCAGGTCCTCCAGCCATGCACGGAGAGCTGGTCATATGGGGGAGATCTGACCACAGGCAGAGAGCTGGCCACAGGGCCCTGTGGCCTCAGGGGGGAAAGCAAGCTTTTCTGGCCTTGAGGGAGTGACAGTCCTTCAACCCTAGGGGCATGGGGTGGGGAGCTCCTCCAGCTCTGGGGGCATGAAATGTGCCCCTCCAAAAATGGTTACTTTTTTTCTTGTGCGCACCTCTGTATCCTTTTTTCCTTGATTGACTTTTCAAGCAAGAAGGTGAGAAATTTTTCCTCAGTAGAAGTGATAATAGTTGTTTCCTCTTGAGGGGTGGAGGAAGAGTTACAGTTTAGCTCTGGTTATCTTACTTTCATTTACATTGACATGTTAGTTTCCATACTGTGCTATCCCATGACAACACTTTTTAGTCCTCCTCTAGAAGTGACCCCTTCAGCCAGAGTTGAGGCACGGCACATGGTTCAAGATGGGTAGCTTGTAGCAATGCTGCCCCCTTTGTAACAATTATATGTAGAGAAGACTTCGGTCCTCATGGTCATTGTTGTAGCATCTTTCACAAGGAGTGGAATTAGACTAGACATTTTATTTCGCTATTACTGTAACCATGTGATAGATAAAAAAAGATGTCTTTCCCTGTGAAAATACAGTGCATATGGGTTACTTCTTTATATGCATTCTCCTTGGCTCTGTATTTTTACATGTGGACCATCCTCTTAGTGTATCACATCCCTGAGTTTCTGCCCCTCTGTGGTAACTTGTTTTTCCTCCTAGTTGGAAGAGTCCACCTTCAGTGGCTCCTCATATTGTTCCCAACCTCACCTCTGTTGCCAAACAGACTGGTGGGCAAAAGCAATGCAGGCGTTGTTTTTAGTGGAATATTGTTGCTCATATTTTCTCTACATCTCCAGTCCCTTCCTCCATTCCTTTATTTCATGTACAACTCGCATTCAGTGGTGTTTTGTCAACATTTGAAAAAGAGAGAGTTGGTCTTCTGGCCTAGAAATCTTTTTTTTTTCTTTCATGTTGTTGTTTATTAACAATGTATACACCTGCTGGCATGCTCAATGAAGGCTTTTCTCTTTTGGCTGAGCATAGGTTTCAGTTCTTTGATAAAACATGGAGTATATACAAGTCCACTTGAGGTGCACCACATTGCTCTGTTTATTATGGGTAGCTCAGGAGCACAGGTAAGCTACATTCTGTCCATTAAGTATAATATCAGAAGTTCTGTTTCGCTTTCCTCTGTATCATGGGACATAGGTGGCGTGCAAGGATAATCAGGCTGTGGCTCAGTAAATTAAAAATAACTGACATTACAGGGCTGTCGGGCACTAGTTCACCTCAGTTCCTCCTGTTCTCTGCCTGTGGCATGCAATACTTTAGTCTCCTGAGGGCTATACTATCTTGATTTAATTCTTGTTACTCGTGTTGGGGTGTCTGGATATAAATAAGGTCAGACTGGATGATCCGGTGGTGCCTTCTGGCCTTAAACTCTGAGACAAAGTCATGTATCCCTAAACCATGGAGAAACTGTCCCCTATCTTCTCCTATCAGGTACACATGGTTATTAGTTTTGAGTGTATCAGAACCCAAGCAAATCTGAGCAGATTTATAGTATCAATGCAAACCCAGGCATTTCCTAGTGATTCATTTTCTACATAGGAAGACAAATTTTAAAACCATAGTAAGAAAATAAATATCTAAATGAGGAAGTGAAAGGCTTGAACCCTGATTTTTCAAGGATACCGACTATTGCTGGTTGGAAACTGTTTTAGTGAAAACATTCACTTTTTCATTGAAAAACTGATTTATTTTGGGTTTTTTTTAGCAACTGAATACCAAAACATTTCATGCCAAAACCCCAGATTTCAAGCTGAAAATTTTGTGGGTGTAGGTTTCCAACAAAAAACATATTTTCAAGGAGAGCAGTAAAATATTTTTATTTAGTTGAAAAATCTAATTTTGGTGATGAGCCACTAATACTGATGACTAACAACTCACTTGGCTTCAGTTAGAGTTGTGTGTATTCAGCTCATTTAAAAATTCGACCCAGGATGTTTTCGTGACAAGTTTTGAATGTTTTTCCATTGTGTATGTCTCTAAATTTTGGCTACCATTGATTTTTCTTAATTTTATCCCAACATAATGAATATTAAACTGCCTAAGATATGTCTTTTCTGAGCTATCTTAGCTGTTCCCTAGATCTTCCTTTAAATATTAGAGGTTTTTAAAAAAACTTTTATCCCAATATATTTATCTTTCAATCCTTCCTGTATTCCTAAAAGCTTGTCATTTAATCAGTCCTCTTTTTTTTGTGTGTGATGACATTAATAAGAAAATAAATATAGGTCATGATTTTTAAAAGTGACTCATGATCTTGTGTTTTTATTTTTAGGTCCTAGATTTGAGATTCCTTAAAAGGACCTGTTTTTAAAAAGTGAGTGCTCAGCATTCTCGGGAAAAGATGGATCTTTTTAAAGTATGTCAGGTAGACCATCCAATGCCTGAAGTGTCTTGGGGAGACTCATGTCTGGGATCAACGTCCTTTCACCCCTGGTCAGATTAAGTGGATTGCTTGTGGGATTCAAAGGTTTGATTTTACTTCTCATGACCACATCATGTACAGCAACATCCCTCACTGAGTATCTCTCAATCCTACAATATGGCCAATTTGGACACTTCGGGGGCAGCAGCTTGGGCCATGACAACAACGATTATGATGTGTAGTTGTTCCTGGCTTCAGTCATCCAGTCTCAATAACCAGGTCCAAAAACCCATACAGGACCTGCTCTTTGAAATTGCATTGCTTTTTCTGTGCAGACTAACAGAAGCTGCATAGCCTTAAGGTCTTGAGGATGATACTTAAATTTTGGGCATCTTTTTCTGAAGAGGAAGCCGTTTTGTTCTCAGCAGCCTCATTGGTATCCTAATTACATGCCTTGCCTCCAGGATTTAACCAGAAAAAAAGACAGAAGCTACAGGAGAAGATCACCCTCTTGTTCTGCAGTAACCAGTTCATCTAGACATCCTGAGAGTTCCAAGGAAGCATTTTGATGTGTGGGGTGAGGACAGCCTACCAGTTCTCAGGACGCCTACCTGTCCTATCCTGCTTGTTGCCAACTGATTATCTCACTACCCAAGTACTTGGTCGCACATCACTACAAAAGGAGGTTCTCCTGTAGGAGGTACAATCTGTTCTCCAAGGGTGCATCTACATTTGAAAATTAAGTCGATTTAAGCTTGCTTAAGTCAACTTAATTACCTCACGTCTACACCACAGTTTCCTTAAGTCGACTTAAGCAGCTTAAGGGACCTGTCCTGATGAGAAGAAAGCCCCTCGGTCCCTTCTCCCCGGGATGTGAGCGGTCACAGCGAGAAGGAAGCCCTGCGGTCCCTTCTCCCTGGGACCTGCGCTCCAGCTGCCGCAGCTGAAGTGCAGGTCTCAGGGAGAAAGGAGCCCTACACTCCCTCCTAGCTGGGACCCTGCGGTCCTGACCAGGAGGGAGCGCGGGAGACCCACGCTCCCTCCTGGCCACAACCGCTCGGTCCCGGTAGGAGGGAGCCCAGGGCTTCTTTGGCCAGGACCGCTAGGTCCTGGTAGGAGGGAGCCCCAGCCGGCACCGTGCTCCAGCTGTTTAGGGACCCTCTCTAAACAGCTGGAGCATGGCAGCTGGAGTGCGGCTCCAGGGAGAAGAGACCGCGGGGCTTTCTTCTGGCCAGGACAGGTCCCGGTAAGAAGGAAGCCCCACGGTCCCTTCTTGCCAGGACCTGAGTGGTCCCGGCGAGAAGGGAGCCCCGAGGTCCCTTCTTGCCAGGATCCCTGCTCCAGCTGCCCGCTGCTGAGCAGCTGGAGCGCGGGTCCCAGCCCAGCTGGAGCACGGGACTCTGGCTCTTCCTCCTGGCCCGGACCACACAGGTCCGGGGAAGTTGTCCCCAGGACCCGAGTGGTCCAGGCTAGGAGGGTTCCCTTCTGCCCAGGACGTGGGAAGTCCCGAACAGAAAGGAGCCGAGTGGCCCGGGGCGGAACGGAGCTCCTCGCTCCTTTCTCCCCAGGACCGCTCAGGGGCTTGCTGCCCCAGGGAGAGCCAGCCCTGTGTGGGGCTGGCACTCCCTGGACCAAACAAGTCGACTTAGAGAGTCCAGTGTGGTCTCTCTAAGATGACTTAGTAAGGCCCCCTTTAAGTCAACTTAGGAGTCCAGTGTGGACTCTCTAAGTTGGCTTAATAAGGTCGACTTAAAGTCGACTTTTTAAGTCGACTTTAATTCCCCAGTGTAGACATAGCCCAAGTGGGAGCCATAGAGGAAGTTCATCCATTTCTTAAAAAGGAAGGGAATTTTATTTTCATTGCTTCCTAATCCTGAAAGTAAAAGGAGGTCTCAAGCCTATTTTAGATTTGAGAAAGCTCAAAAAACTCCTGAAGGAAATAAAGTTCTGGCTTCTATTATCCCATCCCTAGGCTTTAGGGATTTGGTATGGTACTTGTGACTTAGAAGATGCATGTTTCCATGTGGGTATACATCAGAGCCATAGGAAAATCATCAGGTTTGTGGTCCAACAAATCTTACTACCACTGTATATTATTACCATTTGGTCTATCCACAGCCCCTCGTATTCACAAAATGCATGACAATGGTGAAAGCCTTCATTAGAAAGTTACACATTCATGTGTTTTCTTATTTGGATGACTGGTTGATAAGGAGCTAGTGCATGACTCAGGTGCTGTCCAGTATGATGGCTGGCCAGTCCACTGTTGATGTGTGAGGGTTGCTCATCCAAAGAGAGAAGTCAATCCTGTCACCTGTACAAAGGAGGAAGTTAATATTGGATGGTCTTGGACTATATAGATACTAGGTTCCTGTTTTTCCTGAAGGCCCATCCTACCATGACAGTTCAAAATTGCCTCAGATGTCTAGTACATATGGCCTCATATACTTACATAGTTCAGCATTCCAGGTTCAATCTCAGTAACCTACAAGGGGATTGGCATCAGGGTACTAACTGATCCATAATCCTTTAAACATGTTAGTTTGGATGTTCACACAAATCTTGACCACTCTAGACCAATGGAAAGACCCATCAGATGTCTTTTTTGTGGGAGTTCCGTATGTTCCTCCACAACGAATTTTCTCCCTATTCACAGATGTTTCTGCCCTAGGTTAGAGGGGTCATCTTGGGTCCTTTCAGACTCTAGGGTTGCAGTCTGTCCATAATTATACATATAAATGCCAGAGAACCGAGGACCATCCATCTAGGTTGTCTGACCTTCATTCTCCAGGGAAAGGATCGCCTAGAACAATACAACAGCTTTGTCCTAGATAAACATCC
The DNA here is from genome assembly GCA_007922175.1 of Pelusios castaneus. Taxonomy (NCBI): domain Eukaryota; kingdom Metazoa; phylum Chordata; order Testudines; family Pelomedusidae; genus Pelusios; species Pelusios castaneus. The sequence goes on along the minus strand of ML685792.1, from coordinate 14,865,997 downwards.
AAAGAAGGGCCTAGCTGACTCTGCTATGCCAGGAGGTGATGAGGCAGTGGGATCTCTACATTGCCAATTCTATCCACCTCAAAGTCTTTCATCTTCCCGGTGTTCACAGCTCTGTGGCAGACTCATGAAGCAGGTCATTGATGAGTTAACATGAGTGGTCTCTTTTTCCAGACAGGGAGATCCATTTTCCAGTATCTGGAGTTCCCCACATAAATATGTTCGCATCAAAACTCAATAGGAAATTATATGTATTTTGTTCTTGAGTGGGTCACAGCCCAGCGTGTCTGATGGATGTTTTCCTGCTGCCCTGGTCAGCTTAGGTTCTGTACACATTTCATAGACTTATAGGGTGCATGTTCACTTGTAAATTAAGTCGACTTAAGCTTGCTTAAGTCGACTTAATATACTCTGCGTCTACACTACACTTTCCTTAAGTCGACTTAAGCAAGCTGCTTAAGTCGACTTAAGGAAAATTAAGTTGACTTTGTTAAACCTAGTTTAAAGTCGAAGTTAGGCTTAAGTCGACTTTCTAAAGTCGACTTAAGCCAGTGTAGACGCAGAGTAGTCTAAGACGACTCTAAGTCGACTTAGGAATCTCCAGGATACCTCCACTGCCCTCCCTGCCAGGGGGGTGGCACAGGGGGAGCCTGGCATGCCCCCCCACAGGGCAGGGCTCTACCCTATGCCCTGCCAGGGTCCCTGTCCCCCTTTGCCCCACTGTACACAGGTACAATGGGGCAAAGGCTGAGCCCCCTGGCCCTTGGCAAGGGGTAACCCCCCGCCACCGTGGACCTCTCCCAGGTCCACCTTGCCCCTAGAAGTTGACCTAGGCATCCAGTGTGAATGCTCTAGGTCAACTTTGTAAGTTCCCCCCTAAGTCGACTTAAAATTTAGGTGTGGACATGCTAAGTCGACTTAACAAAGTCAACTTAAAGTCGACTTTGTTAAGTTGACTTAGCTAAAGTTGACCTAAATTAACAAGTGTAGACATAGCCATAGACTCAGAAGGGACCAGGATGATCATCTAGTCTGACTTCCTGCAAAATGCAGGCCACAAAACCTCACCCACCCATTCCTGCAATAAGCCTCTAACCAATGACTGAGTTATTAAAGACCTCAAATCATCATTTAAAGACTAAGATACAGAGAATCCATCAGCAAGTGAGCCATGCCCAATGCTACAGAGGAAGGCAAAAAACTCCCAGAGCCCTAGCCAATCTGCTCTGGGGTAAAATTCCTTCCCGACCCCAAATATGGTGATCAGTTAAACCCTGAGCATGTAGGCAAGTCTCACCAGCCAGTCATCCAAGAAAGAATTCTCTGCAATAACTCAGAACCCACCCCATCTACCCTCCCTTCTTAAGCCACTGGCATATCCACCACTAACAGCCAAACATCGGTCAATTACCAAACTAGGCTGTCCCATCATATCAGCTCCTCCATAAATTTATCAAGTTCAGTTTTGAAGGCACTTTTTTTTTGCCCCCACAACTCCCCTTAGAAGGCTATTCCAGAACTTTACTCCTCTGATGGTTAGAAACCTTGTGTCTAATTTCAAGCCTAAATTTCCTGATGGACAGTTTGTAACTATTTGTTCTTGTGTCCACATTGGTGCTGTACTCAGATAATTCCTCTCACTCCCTGGTTTTATCCCGCTGATGTATTTATAGAGGGCAATCGTATCTCCCCTCAACCTTCTTTTGGTTAGGCTAAACAACCCAAGCTCCTTAAGTCTCCTCACGTAAGGCAGGTTTTCTATTCCGTGGATCATCCTTGTAGCTCTTCTCTGCACCTGTACCAGTTTGAATTCATCTTTTTTAAACATGGGGGAACCAGAACTGCACCAAATATTCCAAATGAGGTCTCACCAGTGCCTTGTGTAATGGCACTAACACCTCCCTAACACCTAATTAACACCTCGAGATACCTCTTCTGATGCATCCCAGGGCCACATTAGCTTTTTTCATGGCCACAGTCATCCTGTGATCAATCAGTACTCCCACGTCCTTCTCCTTCTGTGTCCCTTCCAATTTATAGGAACTCCATCCCCAACTTATAGGAAAAATTCTTATTTGTCCCTAAATGCATGAGCTTGCACTTCCCATTATTAAATTTCATCCTATTTCTAATATTCCAGTTTACAAGGTCATCCAGCTCTTTCTGAATGATATCCCGATTCTTCTCTGTATTGTAACACCTCCCAACTTGGTGTCATTAGCAAACTTAATTAGCACATTCCCACTTTTTGTGCCAAGGTCAGTAACAAAAAGATTAAATAAGATCGGTCCCAAGACCAATCCCTGAGGAACTCCACTAGTAACCTCCCTTCAGCTTGACATTTTACCCTTCAGCATCACCCACTGTAGCCTCCCCTTTAACCAGTTCCTTATCCACCTTGCTATATTCCTATTAATCCCCATCCATTGTAACTTAACTTATAAATCCCTATGTGGAACTGTATCAAATGCCATGCTGAAATCTAAGTAAATTAGGTCCACCACATTCCTGATTCCTCCAGTTCCATCCCTACCTAGAGTTTTGCTCAAAATCAACCAAAACCAGACTCAAATTGTGTTTGTAGCTTTACAGTGTGGCCTCAAAAACATTAGTTTTCTACTTTGCTTACTGTTCCAAACAAGGTTCTGCTAACACTTCCACTGGACCCAGACCTGATCTCTTAGGCCAATTGGTATCTTCTCCAGCCTAACTTGCAGGCCTCCAACTGATATCCTGTATGCCCTATGGCTGACTCCTTTGGACAAAATTTGTTCAAAGGAGGATATAAATGTACTTTTAAATGGTAGAAAGGCTTCTATTAGGTATATGTGCATGGACAAAATGCAAGACATTCTCCATCTGGTTCCAGCAGAAGGTTGTTTCCTCACTCTCAGCTTCCATTCATTATGTAGTGAACTAGTTCTTCTACCTGAAGCAAAAAGGGCTTGCCATTAGTTCCATCAAAGTCCATCTTGCAGCTACCTCAGCTTTACACCCACCAATTGATCACTATTTGGATTTTTTTTCAAGCGCATGGCAATGAGATTTCTAAAAGTCAGTGAGGTTTTTTTGGTGATGATTCGCAGGGGTATGGAGTACTGGCACCTTTTTTGTCTGCCCCACTGCCCCGCTGGGGTAGTGGGGTCAGCAGGGAAAAGGAGTATGGGGATCCTGTCCCTTGCCAGCCCTGCAGCCCAGCTGGGGAGTGGGGTCAGCAGGGGAAAGGAGTGCACCACTGGAAGAAGAGGGGTGGCGCAGGAAGAAGTGGGGTGGGAGAGGCATTTTTCAAATTTACTATCAAGATATGAGTATCGGCACACCCTCCCTTTTTTAAAAACAAAACAAAACAAAAAATGCACTGCTAAAGGGTATTGACAGAATATTTCCTCAAGTAGAGGATCCTATTCCCCCTTGGAACTTAATCCGAGCAAACTTGTTAACAAAGTTAATGGGTTTTCCCTTTGAATGTGTTGGTCATTGTCACAGTGATTCATGGCAATTGCAGATAGACTGTAGGGCTTTAGAATCTCCTCTCAAAGGATCTCCTCTTGCATCTCCTCTCATATTCATATGTGCTGCAGGTTGGCTAATGTGACAGTCCCAGCTACTGTGCTGTACATTCAGCTAGATCATATGCAGCCTACATGGCCTTTCTGGCTCAAGTGCATATTCTGGACATCCACAGCTTGGTCATCACTGCATACTTTTGCCTCGCATTGTGCCATCTCTCAGCAATCTAAAGATGATGTCAAGTCTGGACATGTGGTAGTTCAGTCTCAGATCCCACCTCCACAGACCAAACTGCTTGTGAGTCAACTTAAGTGGAATGGAAATGTACAATCACTCAAAGAAGAAGAATGGTTATTAACATGTTATGTAACTGCTTTCCTCAAGACTTATTGCATATGTCCAATCCACAACCACAGTCTTGCCCCTACCTGTTGGAATCAATCTGGTCAAAAGAAACTGAGGGGAGTGGTCAGGGTGGCTTTAAATCTTATATTATTGTACAGCAACTCAAGGCATCACAGATTTCCATGTGCCCTCCGCCCCGCGCCCGGGTACTGCTGTGGGAAACCTGAAGTGGAACATAAATGTGCAACGCAGTTCAGAACAACAGTTACATAAAAGGTTAGCAACCCTTACCTTTACCATTTATCATAAAACCTTCTTTATAAAGAAATGAGCATGAAACCAGGTTGATTTCAATGAAAACTTCACAAGTGGAGTGTTTGCAAGGTTGGATGTACCTGTACATCAGCATCACATTTATCAGATAGACAGGCAGTTCTAGGAAATGAAATCCTTCTTTTATTCACAGGAGAGGTATAGTATGGGCAGTAGCAACATGGATTACCATACATTGCTCAGCCAATGCTCCTTAACTCTTACTTGCAGGAGCCATTTTATACAAGACATCTTGATTTAGTCCCCGAAGATGTAAGCGACGTCATCAAACCCCTTCACTTGAAAATAGAATAAGACTACTATTTCATTTCACATAGTGCACCAATTAGCCCTCAGACATTAACAGCTCTGTTTTTGTGGACCTTGCTTGATTCAAGCCAGCAATCTAGAAGTGTTTCATATCCCTTTACCATTCACCTGAGCTTGCAACCCTCCCTCTGTAGTTAAATTTTCAATGATATTTATATCACTTTCATACACACACTGTGAGATAATGATTATAAAATATATACGTCGGCAAATGCTAATAAAAACATTTCCCTCAAAGCATTGCTGTTTTTAGCCTCTCAGATTTATTACAATGTTCTTACCTGCCATTCATTCTATTAGAGAAAATAGCATAAATTTAGCTATCTAGGAAAAGGTTGTTATTAAATCAGTCTCAGCACTTACAATGCAAAAAGCTGTTTAATATTATATGAAGACATGTAAATACCATAGGCTATGTCTACACTTACAAAAGCTAGTTCAAATTAGTTAATTCGAACTAACTAATTCAAACTAATTTACTTAATTTGAGCTAGCATGGCCCCACTAAAATGCTAGTTCAAACTAGCTATGTCCATGCAGGGCACTTGCTTTGTTCGAATTAGTCAGTTGCATGAAGGTCAATCTGCTGATTAGTTCGAACTAAGCAGTTAGTTCGAACTAATATGGCCACATTGACTTAATTCGACATAACTATTAGTTATTTATTAGTTCGAATTAAGGAAGCTCTTAATTTGAATTAATGAAAGCCTAGTGTGGCCAAGGCTCAAGTTAGTTCGAATTAAGCTTCCTTAATTCGAACTAACTTGCAAGTGTAGACATAGCCATAGTGCTCTAGATAAAATTAAATAAAAGGAGTGTCTATGAACATATTTAATTTATGGAGACAGATTGAGTATCAACAATTAAACATTGATTGTGAGAATCAGAGGGAATTTATAGGATTTCAGGGGACAAATATTTAGTTTTTGCTATAGAGCTCTGTGAAAAATTAGCATATCTGGTGGTATACATGGAAATTGTCATTCTTGCTATAATAAATCTGTCCAGTTTTGTCTGATTTTGTTACTCCACTGATTAATAGTTGGCATTACTGTGTTTTTGCAAGTTATCATTATGATTTTCTGTTTGCCAGGATAGCTTTTAGGAACCAGAACAGTTCATCTGAGCCAAGATCATTTGATGCTAATACATTTTTCTAGTCAAAAGCTCTCAATATTAGCTGTATTTCATTTTCCAGAGGTAAGCGTATTGCTTGAGAACTTTGCAACACAGAGATACTTAATAGAAGATCTGAAGCTCTCTATATGGAAACAGTTTAAACAGTTCAATTTGGAGACTGTCTATTATTGTACAAATTCCAAAGGGGTAGCCGTGTTAGTCTATTGTAGAAAGACAACAGGGTCTTGTGGCACTTTTAAAGATTAATAAATCTGTTAGTCTTTAAAAGTGCCACAAGACTCTGTTGTCTATTATTGTACAGTATATTTTAGGTAGGATTTTCATTAAGGTATGTCTGGTTTTATGATTCATATGCTTTCTGAGCATTCTATAAGAAACTGCTGCACTTCCAATGTTATATGCATTTCTCCTGCCACATTCTAGCTAGTGGAAGAAGGGAAGTTTGGATACAGATTCATATTTGTGGTTGAGGTTCTACCTCCATAGTGGGCCAAACCAAAATCCAGAATCTGTTCATTCATTCCTCTACTTGATCTTTAGCAAAGTTTACATTAAGTTCCAAATTTATAGCTTGGGACCAACTCGAGTTCTGAGGCTCTCTAGGCCATTGTTAGGATTGCTTTGCTTGTTCCTGAGTTTATAGCTATTAACTCTAACATGACAAGGACCAGGAGTTGGGTTAATTTTTTTGAAGAGTCAATATTTACTTTTGTGCAAAGCTCAATTTAAGCCATAGATTTTTAATATACTTTAAAATTGTATAGGCAAGTTGAAACACATGTTTTCTAGATGACTTTAAGTGACTGATCTTCAAACAAATCTTTCAATAAGTTGATGCCCATGTCTAGTTACTTATGCTAAATAATTACAACCTTCCATGTCTCATGCATATTAAGTCTGAAAGAGGCTTTTGAGAACCAATATGGATGATGATGTAGGGATTTAAATGCCAGAGTCTACAGTAGTTGCAGTTACTATTCAGTTGAAGTTATCTTTATTTTTCATGCTTGAGTTGCTTATTACATTTGCCAGAGGCATTCCAGGTTTTACTTGCTAACATGTAGACTGTCAATCTTCACTGTCATATTTACCATTTCAGAGAGGAGTTTAATATCTATAGCACATTGTAGCTAGTGTCACAAACAAGTCTTATTTTTTGCATGTAGATTAGAAGGACATGGGTTGTTATGATAACATCTTGCTTTCTTTAGTACAGACTGTTTCAAAGAAATATTTATTTTTGTCTTAATGTACTTGAACTACAAACACTATTCAGAAAGAGTGCCTTAGTTACAAGTTTTTAAAGAAATGTAAAATCTTTGGCAATTCCTATGTTCCTGTTTCATGGCCCATATTGGAGTGGACATGAGATCCATCTCATCTAATATACTGTTTCCAACAGTGGCCAAAACCAGATTCCTCAACTTGTTATTTATATAAACATCCAATCTCTCTTTGAATCTTATTAAATTCTTGTTGTGACAACTAAAATGGTATAGAATGCTTTCCCAAGCAAAATTCTCTAGCTCTTAATAAGAACAGAATTTGATCCTTGTGTGGATAAGGGTTTCACATTTTGCATAAGACTTTTGCCCTCAGGACAGACAAACTTCAAATTCAGAAAGAATTTCTTTTTTTGCAATCAAATTCCACAGAGATATTTTACATAACTCCAAGGTCCAGAGAGAGTTCTCAAGATACAGTCTGTCTGGATACACACTGTACAATTCATATCCAGTTTTGGAATTAGATTCTGTCTCTGACTTCTGTTCTCACACTAACACCTCAAGTGAGGAATAAAAAGAAAGAAAGTGTTCAGTCAGAGTCCAGTGATTTGGATGAATGCTTTGGATAAGAGCCAACAACTTCAGTGACACCAACATTTGACAAGGATTTTAAAAAAAGAGTGAAATCTAGACAAAAGACTATGTTAATATAGAATTAAAATTGAAACTATGTGCTCAAAATTATATAAAAACAACCTAATTAGAACACTATTTCAAAATAAACTGGAGTTACTTAACAAAATGTAGGAAGAACAATTTTAACTTTGCCTTCTTGGTTCTCACCAGCATTGTCCGTGTACCTTAACAAGATGGTTGCATGCTTCATTGCTTAAGTAAGGCTGCACACCCAAGAAGCTCCTGTTGGGAGGCTGGCAAAAATCCAGGCAGATAAATAGACCAGCCAACTGGTCAGCTTGCCTGGTGTCAACATGGAATGTGTCAATTTTGATGAATCAACATTTTCCAAAGGAAAACATTTACATAGTAAAATTTCCAACTAACTGTATTCCTACCCTTAACCCTCACCCTTAGTCCTATTTTCCCATATCCCAGTCCTGTGGTGCATCTTAATTCTTCCCTTCCCCCTCAGGCCATGTGATTTTATGCACCTGATTTCCTGCTCCTCAGCACCCAGTGGCATTGTGACTTCAGAGGCAAATCATCTGATCCCTTGATTTTAGTGGGAATCAGGCTTTTCAGGTTTTCTGATTGTCACTGAAATCAATAGAGTTCCTCTCTTTGATACCTAGAATGTACCGTGAAATTACTACATTACAGACAGGCAAACAGAGAAGTACCATTGATTTGAGTATTACGCCTTATATTGCTTGGCCACCTACAGACCACAGACTTCCACTGTCCTGGAAAACTTTGTTTTGTGGCCTGTTAAATGTTAACCCACTAACCGCCTGTTTAAAAGATAGAGAGACATTCTGCCCATTCTTTCTTTCTGGAGCAGAGACCATAGCATCTAATATCGGCCTTTTCTTGTGGGTCACACAAAATCCTGTTCTCATCTACTACTTTCCTTCCCACTTTGTTGCCTTTATCCTCTCAATGGTCATGTCTACACTTGTAATTTTAAGTCTACTTTAACTAAGTCAACTAAGTCGACGTTAAGTTACTTAAGTTGACTTAGTGAGTCTACACTTAAAATTAAAGTCGACTTTGGGGAGAACTTACAAAGTCTACCTAGAGCGTCCACACTGGACACCTAGGTCAACTTCTAGGGGCTAGGGGGAGCTAGGGCAGGTCCATGGGGGCAGGGGGGCACCCCTTGCCCAATGCCAGGGGGCTCAGCCTCTGCCCCATTGTACATAAGCAAAGGGGAACAGGGACCCTGGCAAGGCATAGGGGTAGGGTGGGCAGAGCTCTGCCCTGCCCTGTGGGGGGGGGCATGCCAGGCTCCCCCTGTTCCCTCCCCCCCAGCACAGAGGGCATTGGTGTAGCCCTGGGGTAGCCCTAAGTCGACTTAAGGCTACCCCACATCTATACTGGCTTAAGTTGACTCTAGGGAGTCGACTTAAGCCTTCAGTCGAATTTAAAGGAGGTTTAATAAAGTCAACTTAATTTTCATTAAGTCGACTTTATTTTCCTTAAGTTGACTTAAGCAAGCTGCTTAAGTCGACTTAAGGAAACTGTAGTGTAGACGCAGAGTAAATTAAGTCGACTTAAGTAAGCTTAAGTCGACTTAATTTACAAGTGTAGACACAGCCAATATGAGTCAGAGACCACACTAGGGTTACAATCTCTGAAATGCAGAAATCCTGGCCACTTGCTCTGCTCTGCCCCCATATCCACAAAAGCTCCTAGTGCTGGCTGTAGCTTTTCACTACTAAAATGTTTTGGAGAACCATTTTACACATACAGACAAAAATAACACAATATGTGTATTTTATAGTATTTTATTGTTTTTCTTAGCTTACCCTAACATGGCACTGCAGTTTGTACTGGGGGTGTGTAAATTGTAGAGCACTTTAATATGACCCAAATGAAAAAAATATCTAACATGTAACTCTTTTAACTGCCATGGCAATACAAAAACCTTCCTGGTTGGTCAAAATATAGCCAGGAGGCAACACTAGACTACACTTTCCAAATATAGATAAGAGCTCACCTTAATGCAGGTAGCTTTCTTGACTTTCCTGTAGTCATACAGAAAGTAAGTGCTAGATCTGGGAAAAGAAACTCAAATCATCAGATTCCTAGTTCCTACTAGACCAAACTTCCCCAGCCTCCAAGTTTATCTAGACTTTATCTTTTGAGCAGTTTAATCTTTGCCGATCTCTAATATTTGGGGAAAAGGTGTGTAATAACTGGCAAACTTTATTTTTTAAAAAAGTCATGCCAAACAAATCTAAAATCCTCTTTTTATATGCTGATAAAGTATTTGATAGCTTGCCTGGTAACAGTTGACTGAATACTGTATCTTACTTCCCCTTCACTTTCCAAATCTGACTAGAAGATGCCCACATAAAAATATGGCACAATCTTCTCTCTCTCCACACTGTGATTAATCCAGAATTAAACTATAAACATGTTCTAACAGGTCCCAAATGTTTTTTATTCTTCCAGTCTGAAAAGCCTACTTGTTGGAAATGTCACCAGTCATTCAGTATTATTTTAGATTAGGGCTCATTGTAATTTTCCCATTGATTTATTTCTTTTTTGGATGGAAAATTGGGGTTCTGACTAAATGAATTATTTTCATAAAAGTGTTTGCTTTTTATGGAAAACTTTGACTTATCTCTAAAAACCAAGTACCCCCAATTCAAAATATTTCAATTAATATCACAGTGATGCCTTATGTCCCTATTATCTTATATGGGCCAGGTTCCCTAACTAGAGAATCGCTTCACTGATACGCCACAGCCAGGAATTTTCACAGGAATTACACGGTGCCACAAGTTACAAAGGGGTAGCCCTGTCAGTCTAGTTCAGAAAAACAGAGAGTCTTGTAGCACTTTTAAAGGCTAGCAAATGTATTTATCACATGAGCTTTCGTGAGAGAAAATCCCACTTTGTCAGATGCTTGAAGATGGAGTGTATGCAGTGGCTCAACAAGAGGGGAAACGGGTGCATCAGAGGAGATATAGTTCCAACCAGGTCCACAGAGAAGAACAATGACATGAAGCACTTGAAGGATAGCACCTGTAAAGCACTATGAAGACATTTCTAAATTTAAAAAAATGGTTTTAAATCAAAAGTTGTGGGCTGATTGTTTTTGGATTTTGATTTTTTTCATTTAACAGTCAATATTTTCTGCGGGGGGAAAATTTTTTTTTCTGACTAGCTCAGTTTCAGTCTTCTTATGGATATGTTGTAAAATTTATCCAGATTTGTCAAATGTATGTGCCCTCATTTCAGAATCCTTACACTTCCCCATCAGTCTTTCAGTTATGCTGTGCTTGATGGTTCTCATGCCTCAAAAATGTACACTGAGAGACTTGAGTTTATATAAGAATATCTGTTATGTAAGAGTGGAAGATTCTTGATTCTAGGAAAAAGGAGCTGGGGCTTTTTAAAAAAAATCACTCTACCCCGCTCCCCTAAGAAAAAAAGGAAAAAAGAGACTTGCAATAAACTTATGAGGGTTGACAACACTTGGGCGATCGGTGGATTGGTTGTTTGGGTCAAATGGATAAAAGCCTGGCTATTGAACTAAGGACATTCACCAGGCTCTTCCCAGCAGGATGAACTCCTATGTATTAAACCCAGGAGTGAAGACATGCAAGTGCCATGCTTAGAAGGGGGCTGGATCTGATAAGGACCAAGAGTCTTTATGAAATGGAAGCTGTTTGGTGTCCAGATAAACCCCTTATTTCCAAGTAAGCCTTTGACTTATGTTCAGGCATTATCCAGTTAAGAATTACTAAGAAATCAAATTGATAAAAGAAGTAAAAGCATGTAGCCATCGATACAGCTCAGCCACACTCACCAAAATAAATTAAAACAGACATAATTTATGACATAAATTATTGTTTCTTGTCAGTTGACTAACATGAAAGATATAAGTAATAATCATAGCTACTTCACTGTGTTTATTTTAGATACACTATCTAAAATCCTGTAGTGTTTAAAGAGAATGTTATAGTTGGAAATTTTGGGGTTTCTTAGACATTTATTTTACCATAGAGTCTGGAAATGTTTAAATTAAACCAGTCACTGAAGACCTAAAATGAATATATGCAGAAAAGAAAAAAATTACATATGGTATTTCAAATATCAGTTTTTTAAGGAAGTGGTATGTGACCCAATATTGTTTCAGAACCTGTTTTTAGATTGTTTCTTATCTTTCAAGGAAGTAAAAGAATACATAGTAGAGGATTGGTGTAATCAAGTTCAACCTCTGTGCCATTTTGTTTGTGTGCTGTGAAGGAGTTTTGCCAACGCTTGGTAAATATATATTGCACATCCTGTTGTTCTATTGGAAAAGCTGTGATTGTTTCTGAAAGGTCATGTCTTAAATCTGTGTAAGAGATCTGTGCACCCTGAAGGATGTGAGTAGTCTTAGTGTTCTCCCAGGGGCAAGGCCTGCAGTTGTGCCTGTATTTTATGTGAGCTTCACTGGATATGGTTCTTTGCACACATTCTGTAAACACTGTGCACAAGGGCCATGCATAACCTGATTTAAAGTAAGTAAATAACAGATTCAGGCACTAGGGCTATGTCTACATTACAAAAAGTTAGGCTGACTTTTTTAAGTCGACCAAATAAGGTCAATGTTAAGTCGACCTAAAGTCGTGACATAACAACGTGGTTTCCCTGAACAGGGACTTAGTAAGTTGACCTAACTTCCTTTAGGTCAACCTAAGAAAGTGGACTTAAGCGTCCACACTGTGCTTAGGTCAACCTCAGGAGCCACCTTAAGGTTTAGGTCGACCTAACCGGCGGTTCTTATTAAGTCGACCTAAGCTTTCATTAGGTCAACTTAAGGAATTTCTTAAGTTGACTTAATGAAATCCTGGTGGACAGGGACTAAGTCAGGTCGACTTAAGCCTCCTTAAGTTGACCTAACTTGCAAGTGTAGACATAGCCTAGGAGTCTAAGAATAGCCTGCTTTCATTTACACCTGCTGAATCTGTTGAGAATAAAATATGATTCTATGAAATATCTCTAGACCAGTGGTTTTCAAACTTAGGGTCGGGACCCAGTACTGGGTCACATACCCTCATGCATTGGGTCATGACACCCCCTGGTGCCACCATTAAAAGACTGGAATGCATTGTTCAAAGATGCAATTGTGGGATTGTGGGCATAAATGATTTTTTTTTCAACTGGGTTCCGAGGAAAGAAGTCTGAAAACCACTACAGACAGTTGTCATAAAAAATATCAGATTCTGTGATTCCTGGAGCACTGGATATCTTGTTTGCTGTAGCACACCCACTTTAGTTCTCAATTGGTCAAGTTATGTATCTTAGTATCTAGTACTAAGTATTAGTTAAGCTTCCCTCAGATTGTAGTGCATCCAGCTTTTGATCAATGATGCTTGTTCTTTCCCCATACCCTTTGATTCATTGATAGCATTTATAGTATCGAAGGGCCCAGAACAGTAGCCATTTTTTCCTAAATGTTGTTACTTTACCTGTCATATTAAGAGAGACTATTAGGCATTTCTTTGCTTTAAGTGTTCCTACAAATGACCTATGAAGTGTTAATAGTATACTTAAAACATTATTGGGATGATATCCAGAAATATATCCATCCTTCCTTATTGTTTATCAAGAAGTAATAATGCATGCCTTTGTTAGTATATAGTAGCATATATGCCTTATTGTTTACAATTGCCTCAGTAAAAGTTTTAGAAACATTAAAAATGAAATTTAAAGCCAGCAAAATCAAGGTAATTTGCAATTAAGCCTGACATTCCAACTTTAATTCAATCAGCTGAACTCATGTGTCTTGTTATGCTTAACTTCCTTCAGTCATCTGAGTTTCACAAAAGGCATGTTAACAATCATAGATGCACACTGGTCTGTGCAGGACTTTGAAACTGTATCCTTTGTTTTGCCATGACAAATAGTAGTTGTTATAGTAACTGGTTGGTAAATAGCACACAGGCTGATTCTGTTCCACCAAACAGAGAAAGAGTGCCAGTCTAGATTTTTAGTTATGTTAAGGAAAACAATAAGAAAGAACCAAAGTCAACAGAAAAGTCTTCATTCAGATTTATATTTCAGTACATGAAAAGAGTCATATACACAAGGACAAAAAATGTCAGTAAAAGGATGCAAATTTTATATCTGTGCTAGAATTCCAGAAAAATGGGGGATCCTTAGTTGTGATGCAAGGCGTTCTCTCTGCTATCCCAGCTGACTTTGCTACCACTGTAATTTTCCTAAGTGATGTTAGCCTAAGCAGCTGAGGGACTGTGCTATCACTCAACCTCCATGCAAGCCAGAATGCTGTGTTTGTTAAACTATATTTGTGAGAACTGCCATCACTAATTTGTCTCCCCACCTTCTTCAGCTCTGTCATATTTTCATTATATCCATATGATCATTTTTATAACCCTAACTTTCCTGGAGGAAAAGAAAGTTAGGAGGGCCTGGATGAGGGCTTCCAACCTCCTGAACAACAGGGGTTGAGTCTCATTTTCAAGTCTCTTTTCTATCCCCTCACAAGTCAAGCAGAATTGAAAAGGAATTGCTGCTTCTTACCTGTACCCCAGTCAACTGATAAACATGGGAATGAATGAAAAATGAAATGTAATAATTTAAGGATGAACAAAAATGTGCACTTGGAAGTGATTTCAATGATTTTCAGCAGATATTAGTCTAGTATCAAAAGGAAACATCCCATCTATGGCAAAATATACACAGATAAAAGAGCAATGTAAAGATTTGATTACCACTAGCTTCTTGTTGCCAGCTCTTAAGATTTGTGTAAATATCCTTTTCAGTTCCCTTCATCAGCAGTATAGGTCTTAGCTTATACTTAATGGATTCCTAGTTCACATTACCTGTTTGCTTTTCATTCCACATCCGGTTATAATCAAACCCTGTATGATTTTAAAGTTAACAGACCTGTGGTATCTATGACCTGGTAAATGGTAAAATAATTGTTAGTTTTACCTGACTTCAGCGCAGACATTAATTACAAACCAGAGCTTTTACACAGTGTCCAGGAAAGTGTTATGCTGGCTTGTAATGTGTATTAGCAGAAGCTTCAGGTGGTTCTTTTTCTATGACTCAAAGAAGTGGTTCTGATTAAACACCCCTTTTAGGTATTCTTATAAAAACAAGTTATTGGGAGTCATTCTTTTCCCTTTTCTCTACTTGCTGTATGCAGTAGAAATTTGCATAGTAGTTTCCTTATACGCAATTCAGTGTTATGGCTGTGTTTTCCCCATCCGTATGATCAGGAAGGAAATGGAGAGTGTAGTTAAAAATCTAATTATTCAGTAAATATTTCTCTGAGTACCCAAACTTGGACCTGTAGTGTATCTTTTCCATGCTAATACAACACAGAGAAACCCAAAGTGAGGGTTAGGTGGGGGATACCTTTATGCTCATCTTCACTTTAATTCTTATCTCAAGAAAAAAGGGCACATCTTAATTGGGACAGGTTCATGAGTAAGTCTAGTATAACTCAGTACTTTCTATGAAAGGTTATAATTGATGCTAAGGATATAGCAGACAAAGTGTTCTTTCTTTCTCCCTACTTAAAGGAAATCAAAAGCAAATGACAGAATGAGGAATACTGCTCTATGCGCCAAGTCAGCCACTAGAAAATAAATTGAGCAGCCAGAGGTGTTGTGCTATAAGTGCTTACCCTCGTTTTTAGGGCATTTGTGTGAAACACTCACACACAGGAGACAGGGGATGGAAGAAGGTTATTAGTAAATGGGAATTCTTTTATGGATGTGCAAAGAGATGTCCCTCTCTTCTGCTTCTGTTACTCTATCTACTTCTGTTTCCTGCAAGTATTTCTTTGCCATTTGTATCCTGTATATGAGTTGCAGCAGCAACAGAATTACATTCACCTGAGTCCCATTCAATAAAGCATCTTTTCAGACTGATGAGTGCAAGCTAGACCACTTCAGAGATCAGGATTCAAGTCAATATGAGCCTGCTGTGAGCATATATAGAATGCATTCATCATCATCATAGCATGTTACTCCAAAGTCGCAGCCAAAGCCAGGTGGTGTCATTTGTCCTGAAGAGTACAAGATGTTGAAAGATGGCACTGCATTGGCCCATGATCAAATGTTTGCCTATACTCTCCAAATTCACATTAGTTAGCATTCCGTATCTTTTAACATTGTCACCAGTGTTTGACACCCCAGCTCTCACTTGATTTAGAGTATACCAATATTTTCACTTAAGGTCAATGCCTGGAGGAAGGTGTTTTGAAGAAACCAGGTGGCAGAGGAACCCAATGGAGGAGCTGGGAGAAAGGGATTTCCCCATATTCCTAATCAAGCAAAGGATAACAGGAGCTTTGCATATCTCTTGACAGCTGTTTACCGAATGGCTGTGTTGCTTTTTTTCCCTTCACAATGCTTGTTCCAAAAATCTTTAAAGGTTTTGGCTGGGTTCCTATCTTCAGGCTAACAGACATGCTTCAGAGCACCATGGGGGTGACAAATTCTCTCAGTTTCTCTAATGCTGGCATTAGCAGGATGCAAAGAATAACTGACACCAAGAGAGGTCCCCACACCTGTGGTATCTGAGATTTTGGTCACAGTGACTGTCATAGGCACAAAGCCAACACAGGGAGGTCTGGGGCCATTGTCCTCAGGGAATTACAATTAAAACCCAGGCACAAAATGGTGATGTCTTTGCCACTTCAGAGAAACATATTTTTAAAATTATTTACTCTCTTTTACCAGGTATAAGAAACAGAATTGGCTCTAGAGCCACTGCAATACAAAAGGACAATAACAGTAACAATGAAAGAAAGTCCTGTAAAGTTCAGAGTTTATGTACGCTCTGAAAAGAAGAAATAGAATCCTGTGCAATACTTAAAGCAGTTATTCTCATGTTGTGCAACAACTACAATTCAAAATAAATTAAAGGAATGAAACTATCATTAACTATTAAAACCACAGATTGGAAGCCTGAAGAAAAATGATCATTCTTCAAAATATCTGTACAGGACTGATGAAAAAGAAGGAGGTAGTGAGAAAAGGAAATAAAGATAAAAATAGCAAAGGAGAAATGTAGACTAATAGGAGGTAAAAGCTATTTTGGAAAGGGAGAAAGATATTTAAGAAAGAATTAAATATGTCATATGAAGTCTAGTTTTCTAACATGATGGTGAAGTTGAGACCCTGTAAAGGACACCCGCATCTTCCATTTGGATGGTTAAATCAGAGCTTGAGCATGCACATACAGTTAAGATTAGAGCTGGTCAGAAAACCATATTTTTTCCTGTGAAAAATTTCAAGGAAAAAAATTGTTCACAACTTTACAGTTGAAAGATTTCCGTTTTCCTGCAGGAAGTCTCAAACTGTGTCAATTCAAACACTGAAATTTTGAATTGACATTCAGAAATGAAACTTAAAATGTCCTTATGCCTTTAAAAAAAAGAACAAAATTACATTTTAAGGGCAAATAGAACAAAAATGCTTGCTTCATGGCAAAATGTTGATTTTCCTGCAAGAAGGATGAATTTTTATTGGAATCCACATTTTCCCATAAAAAACTGTTTCAATAAAATGTTCTTTCCTCAAAATTTCAACAAGCTCCAGGTGTTTAAAGTATCTATTATTTATCACACATTGTAAAGCTGGGCTAGAGGGGCTGACCTTTTATTTTCTCATGTCAGTTTTCATGTCAGCTGAAAACCTCAGCTTTCATTTAAAAATAACTGATATTTCTAGCTCTTATAGAAAAAACTTGGAAACTGTGAAATGAGTGCACCCTAAAAGCTCAGGAAGCTGAAGGCAAATAAAACCTCCCTGAATTTTATTTTTTAAATCCCATGATTTTTGAAACCTGATTCATGATTTTTGAATGCTTGAGATCAGCAATATTATCACCCAACTTCCCTGCAGAGAAAATAGGGAATTTTCCATGTGCCCCTGCCTCCCCACTATAGAAATCATGCTGCAGCCTGGGATTGCAGAGGCAGCTTCTGTTCTGCAGCAGTTTTTTGCATGGTGGCTCTTTAATCTCAGGGTTGGGTCCCTGTGCCTGCCTGCAAGTTTGCAGCCACCCTGATCCAGCACTATACATGTCGTTTTGGGCAATAAGAGTTCTGATAGCCTGATATAGAACTTCACAAGTTCACCTATATAGGTTTAATTATGCAGCTTGACACATGCTGATGACCTGGCTAGAAGAAAGCCAGACAGCTGTGCACCACAGATGAATACAGTGTCCAACTGCACAGTCACAGCATAGAAAACACCACTAAGTGAATCTGCTATGCTAGCATGGTGGAGCAGTGTTATTCCTCGTTACAGCTGAAAGTGGAAAAAGAAAATTCATTTTGCTGCTTGGGCATTTTCTGGTGTGCAGCAATGCATACTAAAACTGCTCATTTAAAACTGAAAGGTGTTTAATTTTTTTTTTTAAGCATTCTTGGTATATACTACTTCCAAGAAGCTCACTTTGGGAACCCCAGCTATGAAATGAAAACACGTCTCACTTTATAAGATCACCCGTTTCAAAGTTAGGCAAATTCATTACAGCATAAGGGGTGCTTTTCTGCTGTGAAACTCCTTTGAAACCAGTGAGTGCCCAATGGATGCAAATAATCCTTTCATATTTCATTTTCAAGGCACTGTAATGGCGGTGCTGGCCCTATGCCTTTTTAACAGGCAACTCACAGGGTTCTTTCTGGTGCAAACACTGTGCTGTTTATTTACAGTACAGAAATGCTTTCCCATACACAGTCCAGCCCTCCTGGCCATGGGGCGCTACGCTCCTTGCCCTTACTGGTCCTGAGACAAACTGACTTCAGGGCTTCAGCCCTCATCTCTGGCCATGTCCCTTTTCTTTCCTTCCCCAGGCAACTTATATTCCCCTGCTAATAGGTGAGCAACTGTTCTCAGTTGCTTACTTAGTGCAGCATCAGCCAGGCCCTATTCATTTACCACAGCTGTGGGGCCTTACTGACCTGCTCTTATCACAGTATAGGAAGCCGGAGGCAGGGCTGAGTCTCTGAAGAGATTAGTCTCCTCGGCTATGTCTACACTAGAAAAGTTAAGTCGACAACTTTTCTAGTGTAGATATAGCCCCTTGTCGACCTTATTAAGTTGACTTAACACTTTGTCGACTTAATAAGGATGACTTGGGCACTAATCCCTGTCCACACTGGATTTAAGTCGACTTAAGGAGTCGATTTAAGTTGACCTAAAACGATGTGTTATTAAGTTGATTTAAGCTTACCTTAAGTCAATTTAAGAAAATGCTTAAGTCGACTTAATAAAAGCCCAGTGTGGACGCGGCTTTGTTTAGGTTGACTTAAGCCTCCTTAAATTGACCTAAATTGCCAGTGTAGATGCACCCCTCCAATCTGCCACAGGCATACACTGTAACTCTCAAGGGCTATGTCTACACTTACAAAAGCTAGTTCGAATTACTTAATTTGAACTAACTAATTCGAACTAATTTTAGTTAGTTTGAATTAACTTAATTTGAACTAGCATGGCCCCACTAGAATGCTAGTTCGAACTAGCCATGGCCATGCAGGGCACTTGCTTAGTTCGAATTAGTCAGTTGCATGAAGGTCAATCTGCAGATTAGCTCAAACGAAGCAGTTAGTTTGAACTAATATGGCCACATTGACTTAATTCAGACTAACTATTTTGAATTAAGGGTTAGTTTGAACTAAGCAATCCAATTTATTAGTTTGAATTAAGGAAGCCCTTAATTTGAACTAATGAAAGCCTAGTGTGGCCAAGGCTTAAGTTAGTTTGAATTAAGCTTCCTTAATTTGAACTTGCAAGTGTAGACATAGCCAAGAAGAATATTTACCATTTCTTTGTATTTTTAATGGCTACAGTTGTATTATAGAGGCCTTGAAAAAGAATTGATGAAAATCTTCTTAAACTTACCTAAGCCATTCCCTTTTATCCGCTTGATCCACCATTTCCTTTCTCATTATCTCCTTAACCCACCAGTTCAGAGAATTGTGTGCAGGCTAGTGTCAGGATGGCAAGCATGCCAAAAGAACGAGGAACTCAAATAAGGGAAGGGAAATGGTAATTTTTAACATTCTATAACTCAACTAAACCTAAACAGTATTTCATCAGATGAAGAAAAGGTACTTCTTCAACCAAAAAGTGATCTCCCTGATGAATTTGAGTGATTTGCTGCAAACAATGGAGGTGCTGTAGCATGTCAAAAAAAACCTCACAAGGATCTTTGATAATGTGTTAGGTAGCTTCCCTTGTTTAAAAAAAATATTACAGCAGTTATCAAAAATTTGTAAATTCTGCTTCTAAATCAGACTCAGAAAGAGGAATGAAGTGGATAAAAGGGAAAGCCTCGAGTAAGTTTAATAAGATTTTAATCAATTTTGTTCTTTTTAGTTGTTTTTTCGTTTCAATCCGTCTGCAAATAGTCAAAATAAGGGTGGGTGGGAAGATTCTATAAACTACCAGAGTTCATTTCCTATAATTCTGAGGTGCTACAATATTAACAAAATTTGTCTGGGAATAAAAAGTCAGCATCTGCATTGATATTAGTAAAGTTTTATTTAATGGGAAAGTGTTCCTTTCTCTTTTTTTTGAGTTTTTGCACTGGCATCAAGTAATGGAAAGATGCTAATGTTTTCTTTATAAAATATTTTTTATTTTGTGGTCTACTCACAAAACAGTGTGTGATATCTGAGACTCAAGATAGTAATAATAAATATGCAAGAGTTTTTTTGAAGGAGTTGACTTACCTGAAAATTTTTTTCTGACCTCAAAATATGACTGCTATGATGCAAAGAGGATTGTTTTCAAAATTTATTTGTAACCTCTCTGGAATCCAGGATCCTAAGAACATTAAGTCTGCTGCGTCACTGTTATCAGTGATTTAATAAATTGTTTACTTTTGCTTGAGTTTCCAGGACCTAAATTTGTTAATCAGTGAGCAAATACAGTATCTTTATATATTGTTAACACTCAGAGAGTCAGGCTTTCACACTTCAAGTGTTCGGATATCAATATGAGATTCTAGGTCAGAATCTCCACAAGGTCCATATATTAGTTTAAAATAGTGACTTGAGAGCCAGCTTTATCATATATTGTAGCATTTTCCATAGTGGTTTTTCTAGTCCATATCTATGATAGATTTTCTTAATTTAGCATTTTAATTGTCTCAGTAGGAGCTCAGCTACATAATATTGATTCTAGATCTAGGTAGGCCTAGCACTCCCTTTTTGCTTTTAATATTATTTTGTTATTTAATCTGGGTGAAAAAAATATGTTTTATCTTCATTAAGTACCTGGCATTTGCGGGGGTAAAAAATACTTGCAATCTTCATTCTTTAGTTTTGTGATCCAAATCCTAAACCAACTTTATTCTTTATAATATGGGAGGAGGGGAGTTTTTTAGATCCCAATTTAGTATCTGTCTCTCCACTTTGGAATGTAATGCTCTTGACTAGCTTGTGGTGCAGTGCCTGGAATGCAATTAGATTGGATTGGCTGATTTTGATGCAATGGGATACATTAAATGTAAATTTGATTCAAATGAGTTTCATTATTCCTCACATAAGGAAAGGTAGAAATGACTCACCAGAGAGCTGATTTATTAAATTCTTCTATATAATGTTGCTAGCAGCAATGGTGACCTTAGGCCTAAGCTGCCTATACATTTTTGTTGTGCTTTTTGATTTTTATACAACATAGTTATATGAAGAAACCACATGGGCACAATGGGGATCCAGGTATCCATTTATACTAACTATATACAGTGTGCCGGGACTAGTTACATGTATATACTTTGGCTCTGTAGCATTCTGGATGGCTACTCAACACAGAAGATGGGTAGGGCCTCTAGAAGGTTCACTAAAATTGTTTAAAGGGAGTAAATGGAGCAAGCTCCTGCCCTGTCTCCCTGTTACAAAAATCAATAGACTATGCAGTTCCTAGATAAGATACATTAGCTATTAAACTGAGGGGAATGGATAATTCACTTGATACTATCCAATTCCTATACACAAGTGGTTTTCAAACTTAGGGGCAGGACCTAGTATTGGGTCACAGACCCTCAGGCACAGCGTTGCGGCACCCCATGCGTCTACTGCCAAAGACTGGAATGCATTCCTCAAAGATGTAACTGTTGGGTCGTGGGCATAAATGATTTTTTTCAACCAGGTAATGAGAAAATGTTTGAAAACCACTGCTATATACCCAAGTTTTCATAATGCCCCACTCTGACAAGGACTCTGTACCAGGAATGCACACCTGCCTTCAGGGCCATCCTTAGAGGGGGGCGAACGGGGCGATCGCCCCGGGCCCTGCGGTTGCGTGGGCCCCGTGCTGTCCCACTCCTAATGGGGCAGTGTGTGGCCTGCGCCGTGGCCCCATGGCCACGCTTCACCCCAGTCCCAGCTGCCTTCAGCAGCGGACCAATGAATCATAGAATCATAGAATAATAGGCTTGGAAGGGACCTCACGAGGTCATCTAGTCCAACCCCCTGCTAAAAAGCAGGACCACTCCCCCTAAATTACCCCAGCCAGGGTTTTGTCTAACCGAGCCTTAAAAATCTCCAAAGATGGAGGTTCTACCACCTCCCTAGATAGCCCATTCCAGTGCTTCACCACCCTCCTAGTGAGAAAGTTTTTCCTAATATCCAACCTTGACCTCCCCAGCTGTAATTTGAAACCATTGCTCCTTGTTCTGTCCTCTGTTACCCTCGAGAACAGCCTCGCTCCCTCCTCTTTTGAGCAACCCTTCAAGTAGTTGAAGGTTGCTATCAAATCTCCCCTCAGTCTTCTCTTCTGTAGACTAAATAAGCCTAGTTCCTTCAGTCTCTCCTCATAAGTCATGTGCCCCAGCCCCCTAATCATTTTTGTTGCCCTCCTCTGTACTCTTTCTAATTTGTCCACATCCTTTCTGTAGTGGGGAGCCCAAAACTGGACACAGTATTCCAGATGCGGCCTGACCAGTGTCGAATAGAGGGGAATTATCACATCCCTCGATCTGCTGGCAATACTCCTACTGATACAGCCTAATATGCCATTGGCCTTTTTGGCAACAAGGGCACACTGTTGGCTCATATTCATCTTCCCGTCCACCATAACCCCCAGGTCCTTTTCTACAGCGCTGCTACTTAGCTGATCGGTCCCCAGCCTGTAACAGTGCATGGGATTTTTCTGTCCTAAGTGCAGGACTTTGCACTTGTCTTTGTTGAACCTCATGAGGTTTCTTTCGGCCCAGTGTTCCAATTAGTCCAAGTCTCTCTGGATCCTGTCCCTGCCCTCCAGAGTATCTACCATTCCCCCCAACTTGGTGTCATCCGCAAACTTACTAAGCACGCAGTCTATTCCATCATCAAGATCATTAATGAAGATGTTGAATAGAACCAACCCCAGGACCGACCCCTGGGGCACTCCACTCGTTACCGGTTGCCAACCAGACATCGAGCCATTGATTCCTACCCGCTGAGCCCGTTGATCTAACCAGTTTTCGATCCACCTTACGGTCCACTCGTCCAACCCATACTTCCTTAACTTGCTGACGACAATGCTGTGGGAAACCGTATCAAAAGCCTTGCTAAAGTCAAGGTATACCACGTCAACGGCTCTTCCCGCATCCACAAATCCAGTCATCTCATCATAGAAGGAAATCAGGTTGGTCAGGCACGATGTGCCCTTGGTGAATCCATGTTGACTGTTCCTGATCACTCTATTTTCCTCCAAGTGTTTCAGGATGGATTCCTTGAGGACCTGCTCCATGATTTTCCCAGGGATTGAGGTGAGGCTGACCGGTCTGTAGTTCCCCGGATCCTCCTTTTTCCCTTTCTTAAAGATAGTACTATATTTGCCTTTTTCCAATCCTCTGGGACCACCCCCATTTGCCACGAGTTCTCAAAGATAATGGCCAGGGGCTCTGCAATCACTTCCCCCAACTCCCTCAGCACCCTCGGATGCAGTTTATCCGGCCTCATGGACTTGTGCACATCCAATTTCATTAAGTGTTCCCTAACCTGACTTTCCATCACCGAGAGCTACTCTTCTCTCCAGTCCGCATTACCCCGTGTAGTAGCCTGGGAGCTGGCCCTCCCTGTGAAGACTGAAGTAAAAAAAGCATTGAGTACTTCAGCCTTTTCCGCATCATCCTCCACGAGGATGCCTGCCCCATTCAGTAAGCGACCTACACCACCTCTGATCCTTTTCTTGTTGCTGATATACTTATAGAACCCCTTTCTGTTATCCTTCACATCTCTTGCTAGCTGCAACTCCAATTGTCCTTTGGCCTTTCTGATTTGATCCCTGCAGTCCCGAGCAATATCTTTATACGCCTCCCTTGTCATCTGTCCAAGCTTCCACTTCTTGTAAGCTTCCCTTTTATGTTTCAGCTCCCCGCAGAGTTCCCTGCTAAGCCACGCTGGTCGCCGTCCACATTTCCTGTTCTTTCTGCACATTGGAATGTTATCTTCCTGTGCCTTTAACAGGGTTTCTTTAAAATACAGCCAGCTGTCTTGGACACCTATCCCCTTCAGATCAGCCTCCCATGGGACCTTGCCCATCAGCTCCCTAAGGGAGCCAAAATCTGCTTTTCTGAAGTCCAGGGTGTGTGTTCTGCTTCTTTCCTTCCTTCCATTGATCAGGATCCTGAACTCTACCATCTCATGGTCACTGCTGCCCAGGTTGCCATTTACTTCTACTTCCCCGATCAATTCTTCTCTGTTTGTGAGCAATAGGTCTAGAGGTGCAAGGCCCCTAGTTAGTTCCTCCAGCATTTGTACTAGGAAGTTGTCCTCAATATTCTCCAAAAATGGCAGCGGTGTGGGGCGAGAGCACTTTTCTTGGCCCCTGGGCCAGCCCTCCCCGCTCCCAGGAAAGAGCAGCTGGCCGGCCCAGGGGCAAGGCAAGTGGGTATGTGGGCTGGGCCAGGTGGCAGCTGGCATGCAGCAGGCGTGCTCTGGGCCGGCCTGGCCTGCCCCAGTCCCACACAAGGTTCCCAGCTACGGCTGGGGTAGGGCCGGCCCCTGCTGGCAGCGTGGCCTCGGCCAGGGCTGGCTCCTGGCAGTGGCTGAGCCCTGGTGGCGGCCTTGGGTCCCCAGCTGCGGTGCTGGCAGCAGCCTGGGGTCCCAGACGGGGCCAGCTCCCAGTCCCCGGTGGGGGCGACAGGAGTCCCTGGGGGGCAGAGCAGGCCGGCCCACCACGGTCCCCTCCAGCATGGGTGCGGGGGCCCCGCCTTGGCCAATTGGCCTTAGGCCCTGCTCCCCACATGGGACAGTCCTGCCTGCCTTCTGTATCATAGTTTCCTTTGCTAATTGTTCTGTGATCCTCTCTGTTTTTGGCACCAATGTGCTGTGGAAGAGATTGAGTGCCTTTGCTGGCCCTCATGCTCTCTGCTTATATAGAAGCACAATCTTCTGGTTTCCTAATCCATGTAGGTGGTCAAAGAGAAAACTAAAAAGGACTCTATACATACTACTTTATAGAAGCTCCACAGCAAACTAGAGCCAACTCTGGCTTTGGTCAGAAAAAAAAAATCTCTCTTCAAATGAGTAGCTCAGCTCAGGGGAAAGAAACTGGTTTTATCATAATGTTTTCCATTTAACACTGTTCCTTCTGAACCATTGTGATGTTATTCATCTAGTTGCTTGTGTCAAATTAGGATACAAAAATGATGGGAGAGAAGACCTGATATTGCCAACCAAGGAAGTAGTAAGAAAATGCTATTTACTCAGCACAGTCAGTTCATAGAATTTAAATGAGAAGTGACCCATTTTACAATATTTGCCATTTTGCCTTTCTAATGGACTAGAAATATGTAATCACTCTAGTACTTGACCACCAATAAGTTTTCTCTGGGGGGACTTTGTCTGCTGGAATGGTTCTTTTGTGTCTTTTCCTCACCAACCTGTCATA
Organism: Pelusios castaneus; assembly: GCA_007922175.1. Classification (NCBI taxonomy): domain Eukaryota; kingdom Metazoa; phylum Chordata; order Testudines; family Pelomedusidae; genus Pelusios; species Pelusios castaneus. The sequence continues at coordinate 14,840,586 of ML685792.1, read as the reverse complement.
TGCTGTATCTTAATGGCATTTCTGAAAATACTATCCTCAGCACTCCACACTGGAAATAGAAATATAGATGCACCTACCACACAATTGTAGGCAATTTACAAGCCATTATAGCTAGTCACAATTATTCCTAGGCCTAGAGGTCAATAATGCTAATACAGCCATTGAAATAATAATATCAATACTACTAATACAGCCTTCCTTAAAAAAAAAAAAAAAAAGCAACCCATAAAACTAAGTCATTGAAATGGCAAATATTGTCTTGCCTCACTATAGGCAAAATTTTCCCATTTAGCTCCTCCTCAGTGTGCAACCGGAAATCCGTTTTATCCCACATCCGTGTGCCTTGGCAGAGTCTCTATTTAAACTTGATTGCCCACATAGAACTCCCCATTGTAATCTATAAGGAAATTTGGCTGCTTCTGCTTGCACTCTGCTGTCCCCTTAATTGCTTCATTTATAAAACTCTGTAGGCAGGGATGACATTTGTATGGTTTTATTTGAACTGTATTTGAGCTATTACTGAGTACATAATGGCTGTCGCATTTGACTACACAGTCACTGCACTACTGATATCTTACTCATAGTTGCACAGAGTGGTTTGGCTATGTTGAATTTGAAAAGCACAAAATTCTTCTTTGAGCCACTTACAAATCATTTATTTACTAAATACGATTTGTAGGTCCCTACTTTTGACTTTACAAATAATACACAAGAGTTTGATCTCAATTATATCACTAGTTTATGTTAGAAGAAACTCCGTTATTCACTTTCTGGATTTACACTAGTGTAACACACAAAAATTGTCCTCCTGGGAATAAATCTTAAAACAATTGGATACGCAAGCAACAATTGCTTTCAGCAGCAGAGATGCTTGTCTAGCTGCTGAGTTATGTAACAAGGTTTTGGGCATTCTGAATGACATTCTGTTTTGGTGCTTGGGTTTTTTTTAATACTATAATTAAATCCCCTATGACACAGGATATGCTATCAAAAGTCTCAATACCAGATCACTGCATTTATTTAATGACTATTCATATGCTCAGTATAAATCAGATATATAAAAGGAAATGGCTAGGAAAAAAATTCCACTTTCTTTTAATAATTATTTTTTAAAAGTAAACACATAATTTAGATAAAAAATTATCTTAAAGCCTTCTAATGTTGTTACTTCTACCAGTGTTTTCTTGCTACACCATTTCTTGAACTTCTTCTATTACAAAAAGAAATATCTAAAGCAATGAACAACTTTTGATCTATAGCCAAATTCTGCTTTCAGATTTGCATCCACAGTTCACACTGACTTCAGTGAGAATTACAGCTATTGGTCTGTAGAAAGAATAGGTGGCTTAGCTATCCCAAGTGGAACTAAAGACGCCTAGTCTATGTCTACACTTAGGGATTTAGGTCGACTTAAATAAATCAACTTTAATAGTCGACTTTAAGTTGACTTAGAGGCTATGTCTACACTGGTAAGTTAATTCGAATTAAGGAAGCTTAATTCGAACTAACTAAAGCCATGGTTACACTAGGCTTTAATTAGTTCGAATTAAGAGCTTCCTTAATTCAAACTAATACATTCGAATAGGCTATTCGAAGTAAGGGTTAATTCAAACTAGTTAGTTCGACACTGGTCAGGCCGCATCTGGAATACTGTGTCCAGTTTTGGGCTCCCCACTACAGAAAGGATGTGGACAAATTAGAAAGAGTACAGAGGAGGGCAACAAAAATGATTAGGGGGCTGGGGCACATGACTTATGAGGAGAGACTGAAGGAACTAGGCTTATTTAGTCTACAGAAGAGAAGACTGGGGGGAGATTTGATAGCAACCTTCAACTACTTGAAGGGATGCTCCAAAGAGGTGGGAGCTAGGCTGTTCTCGATGGTAACAGAGGACAGAACAAGGAGCAATGGTTTCAAATTACAGCTGGGGAGGTCGAGGTTGGATATTAGGAAAAACTTTCTTACGAGGAGGGTGGTGAAGCATTGGAATGGGTTACCTAGGGAGGTGGTAGAATCTCCATCGTTGGAGCTTTTTAAGGTCCGGTTACGCAAAACCCTGGCTGGGGTGATTTAGTGGGAGTGGTCCTGCTTTTTAGCAGGGGGTTGGACTAGATGACCTCATGAGGTCCCTTCCATCCCTATTATTCTATGATTCTATGAATTAACCAATGTGGCCATGTTAGTTTGAACTAATTGCTTAGTTCGAACTAACTGGCCCATTGAATTCAATGGAAATCGCTAATTTGAACTAAGCAAGTGCTATGAATGGCACTAACTAACTAATTCGGACTAATTTTAGTAACTGTAGACATAGAAGAGAGTCCACACAGGACTCCTAAATCGACTTAAAGTGAGCCTTACTAACTCGACTTAAAGGGTCTATAATAGACTCACTAAGTCGACTAGTTAGTTCCAGGGAGAGCCAGCCCTGAACGGGGCTCCCTCTCCCCGAGGCAGCAAGCCCCGGAGCAGTTCAGGGGAGAAGGGAGCGTGGAGCTCCCTTTTACCCCAGACCGCTTTGTTCCCTTCTGGTTGGGACCGCTTAGGTCCAGGGCAGAAGGGAGCCCTTCGAGCCAGAACCGAGTGGTCCCGGCTAGAAGGCAATTGCCGGCACAGCGGCCTTCAGCTGGTGGGGAGACCTGGAGGCTTCCCCACAGCTGGAGCGTGGTCCCGGCTAGGAGGGAGTGTGGGGCTTCCTCCTAGGTGGGACCCGAGCGTGGGTCCTGGCAAAAAGGGAGCCGGCGACTTCCTACTTTCCAGGACCCCTGGGGGGTCCTGGCGAAAAGGGAGCCGCTGGGAGAGATGCCTGCCCCTCCTCGGCCTGACACAGCCAGCTGGTGCGTGGCTGGCTCTGCCGGGACCAACTGCCCAGCTCCCAGGCTCTCCAGCCATGGTTGTAGCGAGGGATACCTTTCTGCTGAAGCCCTGGCTGGGGATCCCTTCTCCCCAGGACCATGGCTCCCCTGGCAGGGAAGCCATGGGTCTTGGGAGAAGGGAGCAGGGGCTCCCCAGGAAAAGGGAGCCACAGTGGCTCCCTTCTGCCAGGGAGCCAGGTGGTGCCCCCTTGTCCCTCCTGCCCTAAGTTGACCAAGTCGACTTAGGGCATCTACACTGGCTACATCGACTTTAAAAAAGTTGACTTAGACACTAGTTTGAATCATAACGAGGTGTTATTAATTCAAACTAGTTTTTCCTTAATTTGATTTAAGGAGCACCTTAAGTCAAATTAAGGAAAGCCCAGTGTAAATGTGGATTAAATTAAGTCAACTGAAGCCTGCTTAAATCGACCTAATTTATAAGTGTAGACGCATCCCTAGAAAGTAAGTCTAGAAGACATGAGTGGCGGAGTCGAACCCATCAGCCATGTATGACTAACAAAATCTCACAGGTGGTTGCTTTCAAAATAGGTTATGGTGAAAGATGGCATTGGTGTTCATGATAAAGGATGCAAAGGGGGAAAAAAAGAACTTTAAAGGAACAGAATAATTTTTTTTAAGTAAATGGTAGGAAAACTAATGTTTTCCCCAACCATTTTCTGCTCTACCTCCCCTATGGACTATTTTCTAGTGAGGAAGCGTATTTCCAAAATTAGTAAAGAAATAGTCTTTTTAAAATTTATATTTAAAAGCTAAATTTAAAATAATTTGAGACTTAAGAAATGAAGAACGTCTATCCTGCAACTTCCTCCCACCAAATAAACAAACTCTTGGGACAATAATTAAACAGTAGAAAATAAAAGAGGAATTTAAACTATAAGGAAATAATTCTATCATTTGATATCTAGTAATTTCAAAGTTGGAAATTTTCAAAAGTTGGAAAGTTTTATTCATAATCAATATCAGACTGAATTTAATCCTTTTTTTAGAATTATTGAACTTTTAGATCAGTTAGAACTGTCAAAGCATTAGCATCTTTTTTTAGCCTTATTGATCTATTCCAATCAATTAAAATGAATTGCCAATGATCTGAATAGTTCACTTTCAGTTCCTTGATTTACTATTTTCTGTAGTGATCAGTAGCATGAGTGAGCAAATTTAGATATTTGCAGGGAGAGGCTGAAATCACCAATAGAGTTTTAAAAAAAGAATAAAACCCTTCCCTTCACATTCCTTGGAAAAAACAAATACTAGAAAGGCCTTCTTATGTCTCAAATACTTATAAAAGAGGGTCAGGGTACTCTTTGCTCTTGACATTGGTAGCTATTCAATAAACTTCCCTATTCTCTGATGTCATCTCCAGGGGTGGGGCCAATAGTAGAGACCTTCTTATAGTAGTAGCTGGCCAGTGATGGGGAGAGGAGGCTATAAATTTCACTTACTCCATAGTGTCATTTCTTGCAGGGCAGACAAAGACTTCTTAATACAGTGGCTGCTGTTCACTGAGGATGGCTATGAAACCCTTGCTCCTTTCACTTAGCTCTGGATGGAATGTGGCCAGTAATTGGGGGAGGGGAGGGCTGCTCTATGCTGGGTAGGTTATGAGCCACCCTATGGCTATGTCTACACTTGGAAATTTAAGTCGACTTTATCTAAGTCGACTTAACTAAGTCAACTTTAAGTCGACTTAGTGAGTCTACACTTAAATTTTAAGTCGACTTTGGGGGGAAGTTACAAAGTCGACCTAGAGCGTCCACATTGGATACCTAGGTCAACTTCTAGTGACTAGGGGAACCTAGGGTAGGTCCACGGGGGCAGGGGGCACCCCTTGCCCAGTGCCAGGGAGCTCAGCCTTTGCAAAGAGGGACAGGGACCCTGGCAGGGCATAGGGGCAGGACTCTGCCCTGCCCTTTGGGGGGGCATGCCAGGCTCTCCCTGTGCCTCCCCCAGCAGGGAGGGCATTGGTGCAGTCCTGGGGTAGCCCTAAGTCAACTTAGGTCTACCCCACATCTACATTAACTTAAGTCAACTCTAGGGAGTCGACTTAAGCCCTAAATTGAATTAAAATGAGGTGTAATAATTGTCATTAAGTTGACTTTATTTTCTTTAAGTCAACTTAAGCAAGTTGCTTAAGTCAACTTAACGAATCTGTAGTGTAGATGCAGGGTAAATTAATTTACAAGTGTAGACGCAGCCTATGTTAGATATGATTTCAGCAATTCTGGGGACCAATAGAAGGGAATACAAATTGCTTAAACAGTGTAAAGAGTACCACTCACACTGCAGTTAAAATGATGTTATAATTATGTTAAGAGAACTTAACTACAATCTGAAATGTCTTCTATGGCTAAAATATTTCATTCTGTAGACATTCAGCAAAGCTATTACAGAACATCAGCTCTTCACAGAGATCAGTTTAAGTCAGCGTACACTGAAACAAGGAGTTTCTAATTCAAAACATATCTGTTTCCCTTACTTGAACAGCTAGCCAAGCTGTAATGGTGAATTTGTTTGCTTCTTAGCCATAGCTGACTAGGAGGATAATAAAGTAAAACTATTTTAGGTCAAAAGAACAGTATTTCAGACAATGGGATTGTGTGTAGATCCAAAGGTGCACTAAACAGTTGATTCACTAGCATAAAAGGTGACTTTGTGTATGTATTACCTACATGTACACAAACTAGCATAAGTTGTGTAATGTTATAGACCACATAGTGCAATTTGTAAATTACGTAGCACTTGTATGTTACAATCTTGTAGATTATTTAGATTCTATATAGAAACTGTCCCTAAATTATATGGGAACTCTATTACATGGTATAATTTCTTTATAGTGGGGCTGTAAGCAGTATATCGTTCTTGTGTTCTGATTTTTCACTGCATCTAAGCAAAGTTTTTTGTGTCATCTGGCAAGGTCCCAAATCCAATTCTTAAGTCATTAATAGCTGGTCTTTCGTGGGTTTGTAATCATTTGGAAAATTGACGCTTTTGCTAAGGAAATGTAAGCTGCATTAAGAATGTCAACAGTGACATTGTTCGGGTTTTACATTAGGAATATGCTGATAGTGTCTTGTGTGTGTCATTTTTTTTCTTTGTTTCAGGATCTCCTTAAAGAAATGTGTTTATATCTGATTTCAAATAGCAGTTTAACCTTTTTTCCCCCTTAGGTTGTTTATTTCCACTGGTTAAATTGATAAGAGCTTTTTTTTTTGCTCAGAGCCCACATTGATACAATTGGCCTTTTAGATTGTAAATATTATACTATGTAAAGAAAAAAGGGAAAAGGAATACTATGGAAAATAAGTTATTTTTCACAATCTGTTTCATGGACTAATTTCTCCTTTGTGTGCAAAGTCTGTAAACAAGTTTGTATCCGGGTTTTTTTATGGTAACGGGAGAGAATCCTCCGTACCAAGTGGCAAAGCAGATGAACAAATATGCAGTTCATTTCTCAAAGTGTAGATACTGGTGGAAAGATCTGTGTGATAGAAAGGTGTGAAAGGGCCATCCAGTGTGGGTGACTTAGCAGCCATGGTGCACCTAGAAAAGAAAGACTGCTGATGTACATTATCACTCCCTGGCTGTGCCTGCTAAATACAAATGAAAGGAATTATTACCTTAACCAGTGTTCTCCTCATTACTATTTAGGAGCCCTGAAATGAAATATAGTATATATTGTCTTTAAAATGTTGAATTTGGGCCAGCTGCACCAATTTAGACTAGCCAAGAATCCATCATTCTATCCCTACGTGAGCTAGAAATACTGTACTTCACAAGGTTAATTGTGATTAATATTTTAGCATTCTAAAAGATTTGCTACCCATTAGTTCAGTTGTCTATGTTAGTGCTGCAGTTGCATCTACAAGGGATGATGTAATTTTAGATTTGGTTTTGATAAGGAGTGACATTATAGAAGAAATTATTGTAGAAAGACAACAGAGTCCTGTGGCACTTTTAAAGACTAACA
>ML685792.1:14817221-14833643 GCA_007922175.1 Pelusios castaneus | reverse complement strand
TTGTGAACAGGGACTGCAAACAGGGGAGTTTGCGAGGGAAGGAGAAGGAGAAGCCCTGAGAAGGAGGCGAAGGAGATCCCCTTGCTGAAGAAGCAAGGGAGAGAGTGAATTGCTGACTGTGTGTGCTTGTGCTTGTGTCTTTTTTTCCCACAGGTGATTTCTGTGAATTGTCAGTTACTGTGTGAGTTGGGATTGTGATTGTGTGATTGTCTGGGGGCTGTTTGTACCATTGTTCTCTGCTCAGCCCTGCTCAGCTCAATCAGCCTTGTGATCACCCTTCCCCTGTGTGCTTAACGAGGGGCAAGGGCTGACCCAGGCAGAGAAGGCCTTAAAAGCCAGTGGCTGAGCGACCAGGGGGAGCTTGCGACCAGGGACTGCAAACAGGGGAGTTTGCGAGGGAGTTTGGGGGAAGGTTGTGGTTTGTGCTGCTACTATGGTGAAGAGGACCCGCACCGCTTGTGCCAGCACTGCTACTGTCTCCTCCACCTGCGCCTGTATCCAGACAGACATACTGACCATGGATATCTCTACCCAGATCCTGGCGTGGACTTGCAAGGACTGTGGCCTGCATTTCCCACTCTCAGACGGTCAGGCTGGAGAGATCATTCAATGTGACAGGTGTCTCCTGGTGGAATCTCTCAGGAAGCAGGTGGGGGAGTTACAGGAGGAGGTGGCCAGGCTCAGGAGTATCCATGCCCTGGAGAAGTTCCTGGATAGCATCCATGAGGAAACATGCAAGGATGAAGAAACTATCCAGAGGCAAAGGATTGCTGCCACACCCTCGGAGAAGGATGGGATGGCTCAAGCAGAGGGTGGACACTGGCAGCTGGTTACTTCTGGCAGCAGACAGTGCTCCACCCCTGCTCCCATCCCACCCTCCGTTGTGGTAAAGAACCGCTACGCAGCACTACAGACAGGAGATGAAATGGAAGAGGAGAAGCCGTGCACCCCCGAGGTTGGGAGGATCACAACCATCACACCCAGGAGAAAACGTCGGGTTGTGGTGGTTGGTGACTCTCTTCTGAGGGGGACGGAGGCACCCATCTGTCGCCCAGATAAATCTTCTCGGGAGGTATGCTGCCTGCCAGGCGCCCGTATCCGAGACGTTACGGAGGGATTGTCGAGAATCATCCGTCCCTCTGACTACTACCCCATGCTACTCATCCATGTGGGAACCAATGATACTGCGAGAGGTGACCCTCTGCAGATCAAAGGTGACTACAGGGCTCTGGGAGCACGGGTGAAGGAGTTTGGTGCACAGGTGGTGTTCTCCTCGATCCTCCCGGTCAAGGGTAGGGGCCTGAGCAGAGACAGATGCATCCTGGAGGTGAATGCCTGGCTGCGGAGATGGTGTTACCAGGAGGGCTTTGGCTTCCTCGACCATGGGGTGCTGTTTCAGGAAGAAGGACTGCTAGGCAGAGACGGACTCCACCTATCCAGGAAGGGGAAGAGCATATTTGGAAGCAGACTGGCTAACCTGGTAAGGAGGGCTTTAAACTAGGTTTGAAGGGGGAAGGTGACCAAGGCCCACAGGTAAGTGAAACTGAGGGAAACCTGGGGGAAGGGATGGAACTTGGGGGATGCTGGGGCTGTAACAGCAGGAATAAAAGAGAGGGTAGTTGGAACTGGGGGGTGGGGTCAAATAATTGTTTTTTATTTCCTGATGAAGTCATAATACCTCAGGCGAGTGGGGAAGGACGACACCGGGAGAAATTGCAAGGGGGAAGATGCGACAGGAGGAAGAATCGACAGGGCAAAGTAGGGCAATGGGCCCGGTATCTTAGGTGCCTGTACACAAATGCGAGGAGCCTGGGAAACAAGCAGGAAGAATTGGTAGTACTGGCACAGACAAGGAACTATGATATAATTGGAATAACAGAAACGTGGTGGGATAACTTGCATGACTGGAGCACTGCCATGGATGGATATAAATTGTTCAGGAAGGACAGGCAGGGAAAAAGGGGGGGAGGAGTAGCGTTATATGTAAATGAGCTGTATGACTGCTCAGAGCTCCACTATGAAAGTGGAAACAAGATGGTTGAAAGTTTGTGGGTTAAGTTTAGGGGAGAATGCAACAAGGGGGATGTTGTGGTGGGTGTCTGCTACAGACCGCCAGACCAGAAAGAGGAGGTGGATGAGGCATTCTATGGACAACTAACAGAAGTTTCCAGATCGTCGCAGGCCCTGGTTCTTATGGGGGACTTCAATTATCCTGATATCTGCTGGGAAGATAATACAGCAGTGCACAGGCAATCCAGGAAGTTTTTGGAGAATATTGAGGACAACTTCCTAGTACAAATGCTGGAGGAACCAACTAGGGGCCTTGCACCTCTAGACCTATTGCTCACAAACAGAGAAGAATTGATCGGGGAAGTAGAAGTAAATGGCAACCTGGGCAGCAGCGACCATGAGATGGTAGAGTTCAGGATCCTGATCAATGGAAGGAAGGAAAGAAGCAGAACACACACCCTGGACTTCAGAAAAGCAGATTTTGGCTCCCTTAGGGAGCTGATGGGCAAGGTCCCATGGGAGGCTGATCTGAAGGGGATAGGTGTCCAAGACAGCTGGCTGTATTTTAAAGAAACCCTGTTAAAGGCACAGGAAGATAACATTCCGATGTGCAGAAAGAACAGCAAATGTGGACGGCGACCAGCGTGGCTTAGCAGGGAACTCTGCGGGGAGCTGAAACATAAAAGGGAAGCTTACAAGAAGTGGAAGCTTGGACAGATGACAAGGGAGGCGTATAAAGATATTGCTCGGGACTGCAGGGATCAAATCAGAAAGGCCAAAGGACAATTGGAGTTGCAGCTAGCAAGAGATGTGAAGGATAACAGAAAGGGGTTCTATAAATATATCAGCAACAAGAAAAGGATCAGAGGTGGTGTAGGTCCCTTACTGAATGGGGCAGGCATCCTCGTGGAGGATGATGCGGAAAAGGCTGAAATACTCAATGCTTTTTTTACTTCAGTCTTCACAGGGCGGGCCAGCTCCCAGGCTACTACACGGGGTAACGCGGACTGGAGAGAAGAGTGGCCCTCGGTGATGGAAAGTCAGGTTAGGGAACACTTAATGAAATTGGATGTGCACAAGTCCATGGGGCCAGATGAACTGCATCCGAGGGTGCTGAGGGAGTTGGGGGAAGTGATTGCAGAGCCGCTGGCCATTATCTTTGAGAACTCGTGGTGAACGGGGGTGGTCCCGGAGGATTGGAAAAAGGCAAATATAGTACCTATCTTTAAGAAAGGGAAAAAGGAGGATCCAGGGAACTACAGACCTGTCAGCCTCACCTCAATCCCTGGGAAAATCATGGAGCAGGTCCTCAAGGAATCCATCCTGAAACACTTGGAGGAAAATAGAGTGATCAGGAACAGTCAACATGGATTCACCAAGGGCAAATCGTGCCTGACCAACCTGATTTCCTTCTATGATGAGATGACTGAATTTGTGGATGCGGGAAGAGCCGTTGACGTGATATACCTTGACTTTAGCAAGACTTTTGATACGGTTTCCCACAGCATTCTCGTTGGCAAGTTAAGGAAGTATGGGTTGGACGAGTGGACCGTAAGGTGGATCGAAAACTGGTTAGATCAACGGGCTCAGCGGGTAGGAATCAATGGCTCGATGTCTGGTTGGCAACCGGTAACGAGTGGCGTGCCTCAGGGGTCGGTCCTGGGGCCGGTTCTATTCAACATCTTCATTAATGATCTTGATGATGGAATAGACTGCGTGCTTAGTAAGTTTGCGGATGACACCAAGTTGGGGGGAATGGTAGATACTCTGGAGGGCAGGGACAGGATCCAGAGAGACTTGGACTAATTGGAACACTGGGCCGAAAGAAACTTCATGAGGTTCAACAAAGACAAGTGCAAAGTCCTGCACTTAGGACGGAAAAATCCCATGCACTGCTACAGGCTGGGGACCGATCAGCTAAGTAGCAGTGCTGTAGAAAAGGACCTGGGAGTTTTGGTGGACGGGAAGATGAATATGAGCCAACAGTGTGCCCTTGTTGCCAAAAAGGCCAATGGTATATTAGACTGCATCAATAGGAGTATTGCCAGCAGATCGAGGGATGTGATAATTCCCCTCTATTCGACACTGGTCAGGCCGCATCTGGAGTACTGTGTCCAGTTTTGGGCTCCCCACTACAGAAAGGATGTGGACAAATTAGAAAGAGTCCAGCGGAGGGCAACAAAAATGATTAGGGGACTGGGGCACATGACTTATGAGGAGAGACTGAAGGAACTAGGCTTATTTAGTCTGCAGAAGAGAAGACTGAGGGGAGATTTGATAGCAACCTTCAACTACTTGAAGGGTTGCTCCAAAGAGGAGGGAGCTAGGCTGTTCTTGAGGGTAACAGAGGACAGAACAAGGAGCAATGGTTTCAAATTACAGCTGGGGAGGTCAAGGTTGGATATTAGGAAAAACTTTCTCACTAGGAGGGTGGTGAAGCATTGGAATGGGCTATCTAGGGAGGTGGTAGAATCTTCATCTTTGGAGATTTTTAAGGCTCGGTTAGACAAAACCCTGGCTGGGATAATTTAGGGGGAGTGGTCCTGCTTTTTAGCAGGGGGTTGGACTAGATGACCTCGTGAGGTCCCTTCCAACCCTATTATTCTGTGATTCTATGATTCTAAGAAGACAACAGGTTTTGCTGATAGGAGAATTTTCAGGCTAGAGGGAGGTTATTAGTGGGGTTCCTCAAGGATCAGTTTTGGGAATAATCTTATTTATTATTTCTATTAATTATTGTGGCACACAAAATAGGAGTGTGCTATTGAAATTGGTCAATGACAGCAAGTTGAGAAGTGTTATCAATACACTGGAGGACTGGAATATTATACAAGAAGAATTGCATGATCTAGAGAATTAGAACAGATATGGGATGAATTTTAATTGTATAGTGTGCATGGTTATGCATTTAGGAACTAATAAAAATTTCTGCTATAAACTGGCGGTTCACCAGTGAAAATAATAGAGGAAGAGCGAGATCTAGGTGTATTAACTGACTGCAGGATGACTATGAACTACCAATATGATGTGGCTATGAGAAAGGCAGATGTAAACCCAGGATGTATCCGGTGATGCATTTCCAGCAGGAAATGTTAATATCATTATGCAAAGCACTAGTAAAATCTCATCTGAAATTCTGTGTACAATTCTGGTTGCTTATTTTAAAGAAAGATTAATTTAAACTGGGCTTATTCCAGGGGTGACTGCATGGGGTTCAATGGCCTGTGAAGTGCAGGAGATTAGATTCGATGATATGATGATCCTTTCTGGCCTTAAACTTGAGTTCAAAGTTTCCAAGCAAAACAATCTTGGGAATAAGTAAAAAAACACAAGGGAGATCAGAGAAGGATTTCCCGGTTTGCTGATTCCTGTCATTATTCCCATAAAATGGACAGAACTACCAGTTCATGGGGCCAAGTGATCTGTTTTTCTTGGACAGAGAATAATGCCCCATTATGTTCATAAGTAAGAAATAGCATCTTGTACCTGGCAATTGCAACTTCCATCAGCTAATCTCTCAAAACACTTCATAAATATTCTCTGCCCATTGAATGACAATAGTGAAACCGAGGAGCTTCATGATATCTTTACCTGTGAGTGGTAGAAGTTGACCCTAAAGTGACAGAATGTGCCTCACACCTCAACATATCTGAAAGGTATGGATAGTTTACTTCTTAGAGTTTAGTGTAAAACACCCCAAGCCAAGATAATGGAGACAAGTTCCAGAGGGATAGCGGTGTTAGTCTGTATTCAGCAAAAACAACAAGAGTCCTATGGCACCTTAAAGATTAACAAATTTCTTCAGGCATAAGCTTTCGTGGGCTCCAACCCACTTCATCAGATGCAAGATAATGGAGAAATGTCAGTATTTCAATTTACTGTCTCATCAATAATTTTACCAACCACAGCATAAATTTCTTAATAAACCAATCTTATTAGTTTTGGAATAGTTTCACACTTCTGTTGTAGACAATACAATCCTGCTTAAACATGGCCTGATTGTTTTCACCCACACCTGTCAAATAGGGCCAGGTATACACAGAAAAAGACATTTCCAATCCTGCCTTCCTCGCAGTCCTTTGCAAATATATCCCAAACAAGAAATCGGAAACACATATGGATCTAAACCATTGGGCACCCAAACCAACAGAACTGGATCACATTCAATTTGTGTATCAGTTTTACCACGTCTGAGAAAGTCATTCCCTGAATAGGTGACAGGATGGCCGACCATTCTATAATCCTCCCACATATTTAGTTTGAATTCTTTGGAGAACAAGCGTAAGTTTAGTGTGCCAGTTAATGTAGCTGCTCGATATCTTTCAACACAAGAGAAAAGGTCCTGAATCATTACTCTATAGTTTATAGACTATCTTCCTCACTTGGAAATATTCTTCTGACCAGATCCATGGATGCTGACTAGAAACAAGCTCCAATTTGTCTATCTGTCTGTTTCTCACCTGCATTGATTTCAGTTGTATGACCCTGGGTTGATATTTCTGACCCTCAAAGGTATGTATTTGAGGAATGACCTGTGTCACTGAACTCACAGCACAGATCTTTAGGACCCTGTTGTCACAGGCACATTTTCTTGAGTGGCATGAGGGCAGCAATGTCTAATATAGGGTACCATATGGTATTATGACCTCACTGTTTTATTGAAATAGTCCTGGTTTCCAGCCTGAGACATCTGCCTCTGGAGCGTCAGACTTTTTATCAAAGTAAGTGTGGCAAAAACAGTTTCTTGTATGTCATCTCGTTCAGGTGCTTTACCTGTTGCACAGCAAGAGGATTGGTGCTGCACAACAAGCAGGATTTGTGTGTCTACGCTCTCGTAGTTATCGCGTGGTAACGAGCCTTAACGCGCGATAACTCTGTAGTGTGTACAAGGCCTATCTTCCTCCTTATTTCATTATGAAATAGCTGCAGCGCTGATACCTACCTACAGTTCACTAGGTATCTGTTCCCTTAATCTGATTGGATGCCCAAATTGCTTCTACACATCCCTTGTTTTAAAATAATTATGTCAGTAGGTGAGACTAGAGCTTCTGCCCTTCCACTATTACTACTGCACTTCTGTTAAAGGCAGAAGTTTCAATTAAGGAAAGTACTTAACCTTGTGCTTAAGGGCTGACCCAGATAACAATACATAGAGATTTCATGTTTGTATAAGCACAGCTGCATCATATTGCATTTTCACAACTAGCCTTTTCTTTTATACTCCAGTGGCTCCCATTTATTGAGATACGTATTCTCTTTGATTGGAAAATAACTACTGTATATTTAACTGCTTCAGTTCTGCCTAATATACCAGATAGAGGAGGCAAATTACACCAGCAATATCTTTTTTTTTTGTCTCGTAGGGGTTACTAGATCATCATTGAAATACCAGCATTCCAGTGAAATATTATCACTCACCAAAAGCACCACTTACTTCTATTGTTAGTTCTCAGAGAAAAACCACTTCATTCTACCACTGCAGAGAGTCCGTCAGAGAAATGGTCACACAGTGGGACCAACAAAGCTTAATGCTGGACACTTAAAGTGCTGAACTTGGAAGGGACAAGGTAGGTGAGATATATCTTTTATTGAACCATCTCCTGTTGGTGGAAGGGATACTAAAACTTTCACTCTGAGAAATCCTTTTTCCCATAAACCAGCCTTGCCTAGGGACTGCACAATAGAGGCACTTTCAATAGCATACTATCTGCTAGTGCTTGCAACAGGCCCATTGACTGTGGCCACAAAACTGTGAACAATGCCTGGAGGGAAAGTTAGTTAATAAGTTACAAAGCCCTCAAACTAGTTTATTGTGAGTGACCTGACTCATGGTACATTGCTTTACAATGCAGTAGTTCGCGATGTCTTATTCTGAGTACTCTCTTGGAAGTACTTTGGAATATATACAGAGATAAATAAACCAAGAGGAAACCAGCAGCTTATGTACAGTACCACAGAGAAGTGAATGTCAAAGTCTCAAAGGTCACAGATTATTTTTTGTTTTTATAGAACTCTGGAATTTGTGCAGAACACGTGGCTGACAGCAGGGTTGATCATTGTCTACTCAGAACATGGCATGGATACTTACCACACTCCTAATGGAAATAGGCTTTGATTGATTTGTATTCTGTGGCCTTTGCCCAGGTCTAGGAAGTGAATGCTATGATTTAGAGAGAGTGAGATTACTTGATCACAGAATGAGGCAGAGCCTGTCCTTTCCCCCTTCCTTCTACAGTGGTTTACTACAAGAGTCCCTTTCCCATCGCACATGATTTCATTAAAATGCAGGAAGGGGTTTTTTTATTATTACTTTTTCTTTTTTCTCTTACCATTTATTCTGATATTTATGTGATCAACCCCACTTTCCCCCCCCAAAAAAAGTTGTCAGATGCTCACAACTTCCCTAGGTAAGCTAGGTAAGCAAGCCTCATTATTCCCGTTTTATAGGTGGGAAAACTGAGTCAGTGAGTAGTTAAGTGACTTCCCCTGTGTCACAACCAGGGTCAGTATTACATCTAGAATGAGAACCCATTCCAGCAAAATCCTGCTGCCTCACATAAATGACAGTTACATTAAATTAGCTCATCTCTTCCGTGGGAAATTGGTACCTTATAATCAGCATCACCTGGAAGTCCTCATTTATAGTTAGTATTGGGGAGGATAGGCCCCCAGATCAACCAACTTCTTCCCTGAGATGTTTACATCTTCATGCAGAATGTTATACTGGTGTGACATCCTGTTGTGACATGATGTAGAGGCAAAATGACAATTGCCAAAATAAATTGTGTACTCTTCTATTGTCCTGCAAAGACACCTTTGCGAAAATCAGGCTGACAGCATTACTGTTATTCCATAAATTCAAATATCAGAATACAGTTCCCCTAAAACAGCAGATTAATCTAAAACATTTAACAGTTATTTTCAACCTGAGATCCATTTCCACACTCCTGCATTATGGAAGTGTGAAATAAAATCTCTTCTCTGTTTTAGGATATCCATCATCTTTCCTTGAGTATGTCCAAATTAATCTAAAGAAGAACCAAGGCATCTTAAAATTTTAAAATATAAATATCAAAGTAGCTTTTCACATAATAGTGGGAAAATCATTTTGCCTCCTAGAATTTCAATTTCCCACTACAAATGTTTATCTTTCTTAAAGTGTGTTGAGATCCTTGGATGAAAGCTGTTTAATAAGTGCAAAGTATAGTTCTAAATATGTTAAGAGCTTTCCTTTCTTTGGAAAGTGCTTTGGAAAATCCATAAATACAGTGGCTAGTGTTTGTAAGTGAATTTAAAAGATCTCACCTGCTCTTTACTTACAGCTGTTCAGATGGAATTAAAAAGTTACAGAGCTCTTTCTGAAAAAAGCAGATTTTAATAATTGTAAACAACTAACAAGTCATCCAATGCACAGGACTTGCTGATGATGAAGGACTTGAATTATCCAGACAATTCAGAAAACAATTCAGAATAGAACAGATTATCCAACAAGTTCTTGGAATTCATAGGGGACAACTTTTTATTGCAGAAAGTGAAGAAGAAACTAAGGAAGAGACTGTTCTATATTTGATTCTACTGAATATGGAGGAACTGAAATTTGAAGGTGGAAGGCAAATTGAGTGAAAGTGATTATGAAATGAATGAGTTCCTGATTCTTAGGAATGGTAGGAGGGAAAACAGCAGAATAAACTCAATTACTATGTCTTTACTTATAAAGTTAAGTTGACTCTGTTAAGTCGACTTTAAGTCAACTTAAAGTCGACCTTGTTAAGTCAACAGAGTGGCTACACTTTAAGTCAACTTAAGTTGACCTTGTTAAGTTGACTTAACAGTAGACATAGCCGTCCACACTGGCTTTAAGTCGACTTAATAAAGTCTACTTAGCACTATTCCTCATCCATTGTGGTAGTGCCCTGCCTGGTGGTGAGTGATGCTGGGGAGTAGGAGCTCGGGGAATCCTGGGGGCCAGTGCTGCTGTGGAGGAGGGCTCTTGGGGGACCCATTGGTCAGAGGCCATGGCCCACAGCACTCCTGCCCTGCCTCCAGGCTGTTTGGTCAGGGGCAGATTACCCAGCCCCTGGACTGGGTTGACTAGCTGAAGGTAGGCAGTGGTAGCACACAGCTGAGGCCACCCAGGGCTGGATTTTTTGCAGGGACATGGGGCCCCACTTTAGACTGGGACCAGGGCTGCAGCCCCTAAAGCCCCTGCTTTAATCTGGCCCTGCCTAAGTGTACCAGATTCCAATTAGTCTTTCTCCATTACCATTGCTATACTCAGGAGAAATGACCTTATTGTGTTTCCTCAGACCTGAACGCCAGGAAGGGAGCAGTAGAGCATTCTCTGTTGAGGATCTTTTTTCTCTAAAATTCACTTCTGCTTTTCTTCCATTATGCCCTAAATCTGGCCACTTTAAGAAAAATAGGAAGACATATCTATTAAGAAAAACTTTTAATTTTCCCAAGGATTTAGTGATGGTGAGTGAAGGTAAGATAAAGTTGTTTTGTTTTTTCTGGCCAAGACTGATTGGTTATTGTTCAAACTCTCTCTGCCTCTATATATGTGTGTGTATACATGTGTGTTTACACATGCTGTTCAATATTTTCATCAATGATTTAGATGATGGCATAAAAAGTACACTTATAAAGTTTGCAGATGATACCAAGCAGTGAGGGGTTGCAAGTGCTTTGTAGGATAGGATCACAATTCAAAATGATTTGGACAAACTAGTGAAATGGGCTGAGGTAAATAGATGTGGTGGTGGATATACAAGTGGCCTAAGAGGGGAGAGTACATGGAGTGGGTTCTGAGTTATTACAGAGAATTGTTTCTTGGGTAACTGGCTGCTGAGACTTGTCCACATGCTCAGGGTTTAACTGATCGCCATATTTGGGGTCGGGAAGGAATTTTCCCCCAGTGCTGATTGGCCTGCGCTCTGGGGATTTTTCGCCTTCCTCTGTAGCACAGGGCATGGTTCACCTACCGGTGAATTCTCTGTATCTTAAAGTCCTTAAATCATGATTTAAGGAGGTAAATAACGCAGTCATAGGTTGGTGGCCTATTGCTGGAGTGGGTGGGTGAGGTCTTGAGGCCTGCATTTTGCTAGAGGTCAGACTAGATTATCGTACTGGTCCCTTCTGACCTTAAAGTCTATGGCTGCGTCTACACTGGTAAATTAAGTTGACTTAAGCAAGCTTAAGTCGACTTAATTTACCCTGCATCTACACTACACTTTCCTTAAGTCAACTTAATCAGCTTGCTTAAGTCGACTTAATTAAAATTAAGTTGACTTTATTAAACCTTCTTTCTATTAGACCTAAGGCTTAAGTCGACTCCCTAGAGTCGACTTAAGCCAGTGTAGCCGTGGGGTAGCCCTAAGTTGACTTAGGGCTACCCCAGAGCTACACCAATGCTCTCCTTTCTGGGGGGAGGGGCACAGGGGGAGCCTGGCCAGACCCCCACAGGGCAGGACAGAACCCTGCCCACCCTGCCCCTATGCCCTGCCAGGGTCCTTCTCCCCCGTTGCCCCATTGTACCATATGTACAATGGGGCAAAGGCTGAGCCCCCTGGCATTGGGCAAAGGTTGCCCCCCTGGCCCCATGGACCTCCCCTAGGTCCCCGTAAGCCCCTAGAAGTCAACCTAGGCATCCAGTGTGAATGCTTTAGGTTGACTTTTTAAGTTCCCCCCAAAGTAGACTTTAATTTTAAGTGGAGACACATTGTCGACTTAACTAAGTCGACTTAGTTAAGTTGACTTAGTTAGAGGCAACTTAAATTACCCAGTGTAGACATAGCCTATGAGTCTATGAGTCTATGAATGAAATTCAATAAAGACAAGTGCAAAGTACTCTACTTAGGAAAGAACAATCCATTGCACACATGCAAAATGGGCAATGACAGTATAGGAAGGAGTACTGCAGAAAGGGATCTGGGTATCATAGTGGACCACAAGCTAAATAGGAGTCAACAGAGTAACACTGTTGCAAAAAAAGCAAACACCATTCTGGGATGTATTAACAGGAATATTGTAAGTAAGGCACAAGAAATAATTCTTCCATTCTACTCCATACTGATTAGGTCTCAAGTGGAGTATTGTGTCCCGTTCCAGACGCCTCATTTCAGGAAAGATGTGGACAAATTGGAGAAAGTCCAGAGAAGAGCAACAAGAATGATTAAAGGTCTGGAACACTTGACTTATGTGGGAAGATTGAAAGAGCTGGGTTTGTTCAGTCTGGAAAAGAAGAGACTGAGAGGGAACATAACAGTTTTCAAGTACCTAAAAGGTTTTTATGAGGAGGAGGGGAAAAAGTTATTCTCCTTAACCGCAGATGATAGGACGAGAAGCAATGGGCTTATATTGTGGCAAGGAAGGTTTAGGTTAGACATTAGGAAAAAATTCCTAACTGTCAGGGTGATTAACTCCTGGAATAAGTTGCCTAGGCAGGATGTGGAGTCTCCATCATTGGAAGTTTATAAGAGCAGGTTAGACAAGCACCTGTCAAAGATGGTTTAAGAGGGTACTTGGTCCTGCCACGAGTGCAGGGGACTGGATTTGATGATCTCTTATGGTCCCTTCCAGCTTCTATGATTCTATGATATTATGCCGCAGTCTTTAAATTACATGATCATGTGACTCCTGCCTCCTTCAGGGAAAGCCAGTTTTTCAATATTTATTTTTGTGTCCTCATTCAATGTGTGGCTCCAAACCTTATTTAATGCACACCATATACAACTTTCACTCAAATGAAAATGATTAATTTCCTCATGGACATTCTCAGAGCCAGATTAAGGCATCCAGGGCCCCCGGACTGTCCATTTTTGTGGCCCCACCACAGCAATGTGCAGCCTGGGTTGGGGCAGAGTTCAGGCACCCCAGTGCTGCAGCCCAGCAGACCAACCAGTAGTGCGGCGCAGGCCAATGCTCGGTGCTGAGGCTGGAGAGGTACTGGGGCCTGCACACCAGCCAACCGTGGAAGTGGAGTGGGTTGGTGCTCAGTCTTGCTGGCATGGAGTGCCTGCTTTGGCCAGAGACCACAGCCCATTGTGCTCCCACTCTGTCCCTGGGCTGCTGGTCTGTTGGTGGGGCAGACCAGCAGGGGAGGGAGGCGGGACAGGGCAGGATGGTGTGGGATGGCGGTGGTGCTCCAGGGCTAGAGCATAAGTGAATGACTTACCAGGGACCACACAGGAATTCTGTGTCAGAGGCAAGGACAGAATCCAGTTCTTCAGGGCAGCATTTAACTTCCTTAATCATGAGACCATCCTTTCTCTTCTGAAATTTCCTGCCTCCTTCACTACATATTTCTTTTACAAATGAGGAGGATGGGGTGTCCTGCACAAAACAGCATTGTTCACTGTAGAAGCCTGATTCTTCTCCTGAACATTATTCATCCTGTGCACTGAATGAGACACGGTTCTGCCAAAAACCAAAAAAACCACACATAAGATAATTCTTCAAAGCGTCTGACGAAGAGGGATTTTCTCCCATGAAAACTCATGTGATAAATAAATCTGTTAGTCTTTAAAAGTGCCACAGGACTCTGTTGTTTTTCTGCAATAGACTAACACGGCTACCCCTTTGGAACTTGACATATGATCATATAATTAAAGACTATATCATAATGCATACGTATGAGAGATGATGGGCAAATTAAGGTTGCACAGACAACTGTAATTCTGGCATTTCCTAATTTTTGAGTGTTTGATTCTGCAAATATATCATCTTCATTGTAAGGTTTTATGGATACCAAATTAAAAGAGATGTATCTGATAGCAACTATGCTAGAATTTGGTGATGGAAGGATTTATAGATGCTCTGGATATAATGCTTTCAGCACTGACTTCAGTGACTGTTAGGCAGTTTTCCTGAATTTTTGAGACTACAGACAAGTAGGTAATCTCTTTTCCCTAGTACTCAGGGCATATAGAACATGAAAACATATGGCTTTGGATCAGCTGACTTTATAGGGACTGAATTTGTAGTAGTGAGTCTCATTTAAAAGTGACCAATTTGTAAAGCCAGCCAACCTTGTTTTCATGGTTGCTCGTTTTCAGTACCCCTGTAGCTTTGAAGGTCAGATGGCACTTATTAAGATGGATAGTATCCTTTTCACTACACCCTAGGACTGGAGGAGACAGAGAGGATATAAAAGTCCAGGAAACAAACTAAATAAGAGATGTACTGTGTTATACACCCTTCGCTGGAAAGCAATCCCCTCCTTGGATGGACAATGACAGCCATTTTCTGCCAAAACACTACAAAAGTTTTAGAAAGGAAAGTGAGAAATAATTTTTAAACTAATGCTGAAAAGGAGAATTTTAAGGAGGGAAACATAATTTTCACAAATTGCACTTTACCCATAAGGCCACAGTTAATACCTCTCCTCATGCCAAGTACCATGACATTTTTAGAGATTTCCAGTATCTTGTTTTTTCAAGAAGACAGTGTTCTGAAAATTCATGTGAACTAAAAGTTATAAAAATGATGCACCTTTGTATAATTCTTACTAAATCTAAATTTACTGTCATGGACATCAAAGAGAAGAAGCATAGCCTAAACCCTAGTTTTACAAAGTAAAACACAGAGCACCCACACCAGAGTAGTCCAAAGATCCATCCAGTTGACTATTCTGTATCTATCAATGGATCAAGCCAGAAGCTTCAAATTAAGGAGGATGCCTAGAGCGAGTGCTGGGATTGACTGACATGAGTTCTGGTTAATAGGGTACCTGGGATGGGTAGGAAGGTGCTTTCCGTTTAAGTTTAGTACTGCTGCCTCTCTCATGGTTTTCTGTACAGACTGCTGATCCCTGGAAGCTAGGAGGTAAGGGGGTAAGCAGCAAGGGTGGAGGCAGACAAGCAACATGCAAAGCAAGCACCATGGCAGCAAGAAACTGTAAGTAGTTGCAGAACCATCTTTTCCAGGCAGTGCATTATTGTTTGTGTGGACTGGGCCTGCACCTGAGATGTGGACTGGTCCTGCTGTCAGCCTCTAGTGGTGGAGGAATGCAGCCTGTGATTACAGCAGGGATGGCTATCCTTGTTTGCAGTCTCATCCCAAAGCACCTCTACTTTACCTACGCTATATTGATGACATCTTCATCATCTGGACCCATGGTAAAGATGCCCTTGAAGATTTCCATAGAGATTTCAACAATTTCCACAAGACAATCAAACTTAGCCTGGAACACTCCACACAAGAGATCCACTTTCTGGACACTACAGTGAAAATTAGCGATGGACACATAAAGACCTCCCTATACCGCAAACCTACTGATCGGCATAGTTACCTACATCCCTCGAGCTTCCATCCTCGACACACCACTCGATCCATTGTGTACAGTCAAGCCCTAAGATATAACCGCATTTGCTCTGACCCTTTAGACAGAGACAGACACCTTCAGGATCTCTACCAGGCATTCTTAAAACTACAGTACAAACCCACAGAAGTGAAGAAACAAATTGACAGAGCCAGACGGGTACCCAGAAGTCAACTACTGCAGGAGAAGCCCATGAAAAATAACAACAGAACGCCACTGGTCATCACCTACAACCCCCAAGCCAGACCTCTTCAACACATCATCAAAAATCTACAGCCTATTTTACAAGATGATCCCTCACTCTCTCAAGCCTTAGGAGACAGACCTCTCCTTGCTTTCAGACAGCCCCCTAATCTTAAAAGGATACTTACCAGCAACTAGAGATCACAGAGCAGAAACACTAAAGCAGGAACACAGCTCTGCAGCAGACCACACTGCCAACTTTGCCCTCATATCTACACTGATGACACCATCACAGGGCCTAATCATGCCACCTACTCCATCAAGGGCTCGTTCACCTGCTCATCCACCAATGTGATTTATGCCATCATGTGCCGGAAATGCCCCTCTGCCTTATATATTGGACAGACAGGACAGTCTCTGCGCCAAAGAATCAATGGACACAAATCTGACATCAGAAATTGCAACACTGCAAAACCTGTAGGGGAACACTTTAATCTCCCTGGTCACTCCCTCAATGACTTGTTAATAGCTGTGTTGAAACAGATGAATAACAAATCACAGCTTCAAAGAGAGTCTGCAGAACTCGAACTTATATGCAAATTTGACTCAGTTGTCTTGGGGTTAAACAGGGACTATGGATTTTTCTCTCATTACATCAAGTGAATTGACCTCACCCTCCTCTATGTGCTGTTCCCCAGTGTTTTGAATCCTAACACCTATTTTGATTTGCTGTTACAGTCTGACCTGATGCTATGTCATACACTCCCCTGCATTTAATTTCCTACCACTCTGTAACTTTCCTATCTTCAAAGCGTCTGACGAAGTGGGATTTTCTCCCACGAAAGCTCATGCGATTAATAAATCTGTTAGTCTTTAAAAGTGCCACAGGACTCTGTTGTCTTTCTACAATA
>ML685792.1:14806518-14816821 GCA_007922175.1 Pelusios castaneus | reverse complement strand
TGTTAGTCTTTAAAAGTGCCACAGGACTCTGTTGTCTTTCTACAATAGACTAACACGGCTACGCCTTTGGAACTTGTTTGCAGTGGCTGAGGGGGTTCAGTACACCTCCAAGAAAAAACTCAAGATTCTGCAGGAAATGGTGTTTCTATGATACAGGAGGGGGCACTCTTTCCTTTGACTTGGTATTGAACTGGTGATGCAACGTGATACTGAGTAGAACTGTTAGCTCTTCTTTCCTAGCCAGTCATCCTTCTTTGTAAAATTAATCACGTGTTTTAAACTGAATAAGATTCCTCATTTTTTTCCCCCCTGAATTGTTGTGTATTGTTGCTGTGCATACTTAAATAGCTGCTACGCTTCATTCCAGCGAGGTAACTGGTGGATAAAATTTATCGCTGTAGATGATAGGAGTTATGTGAAGCAAGAATGTGTATTTTGTGCAGGATTTTAAATATTAAGAATACTTATTTTAAATGGCCTATTACTTTTCCTAGTGGTTTTAATTATAAATAATGAATGCCTCTAAAGATTAATTGATGATGGCAGGATGTTTGAATAAGAGCTGTTTTGTAATGGCAGTTATAAAAAGCTATGCCAAAGAGAGAATGTTTGTTTGTATGAATAGAAGAGGCTAGGACTCGGAACTAATGTAAAACTAATCTGTGGCTTCTCTTGCTTAGCCTGTCTAGGTTCAATGGCCTCATCCAGTGCTGTAATATCTGAACCAAAGGCAACCATTTGAGTAGAGTGCATACAGCTTTGGGAGTGTTTTACTTTTGCTGTATTAATATACATTATTTTTCATGTGCATAATTGGAGCTAACATTGTTTCTACGTTGTATAGCTAGAAAAAGCAAAGATGTTTCTAAATTTAAATTTTTTTCTAGATTTTTTTGATGCCGCCTTGTACAGCATCAACATTTCATGTATAAATGTACATGTGTGTACTTGGGTGGGGAGGATTTAAGGGGCTGCTTTGAGCATTCTCTTCTGTCTAGGTTTTTGTGCTGGTGTTCTGTGTTGTTGATTTTTCTGCCACTTTTTAGACGATTTGGCAGCCCAAAGGGTTTATTCCTCTTAACTGAGTGGGTTTGAACAGTTTTAGGCCTTGTACACACTACAGAGTTATCGCACGTTAACGCTCATTACCGTGCGATAACTACGAGAGCGTACACACACAAATCCTGCTTGTTGTGTGGCAACAGGTAAACCACCTGAACGAGGTTGATAGCCATTATCGCAGAATGGCTGTTCAGCTTTACAGTGTGTGTGTACATTCAAATTGTGCACAGTGTCTTTATTCATACAGATCCAAGATTTGTTACCTCATGCTCACTCTTTATTCATTTGATCACAATACACTCCATCCCTCCCCCCATGCTGAAGTGCCCCGCAGGTTTGCTGTTGCAGTGTGACCCACTGCAATGTGATGCGCTCTATACATTCCCATTACTGAAATGCTCCCATTACAAGGAGCACTGTGTGTATGCAGTCCAGCACAATAAAAACCATGTGACTTTTGCAGCGCAACAGTCTTCTTGCGTGACAATTCTGTAGTGTGTACATAGCCTTAGTACGGGACAGTAAATTAGTGCCAAGTACTCATTTTATGCTCTGTGACAGAGCCAGGCCTGATGGCAACAGGAGGGTGGTAGAAGGCTGGGTTATTAGCCCCAGGCTCAGCAAGGCCCTGTTCCCAGGGTAACTAGAGCAGGGCTGATTTGAGCCAATTAAGGCACCTGACTCCAATTAAGGATAGAAGATAAAAAGCCCCTGTTGCAGCCAGGTAGTGAGAGAGTTTGGAGGTGAAGGTAGGTGTAGAGTTGGTATGGAGGAGAATAGAGTAAGGAAGAACAGATGGAGCTGACCAGTAGCTGTTACTGCCAGCAACTAGGAGATACAGGCAATCAGGGCAAGTTTGTCCAGATGGGCCATAGGGCCCCAGACCTAGTGGTCTGTGGGGTGGAGAGCCCAGCCCAGGGCAGGAAGGACCGGAGATCCTTAGCACTGGAGGTTTGGAGGCGGGGAGACTACCTCAGCTGGCTGCCACAACCTGAAGCGCAGGACCCACAGGGGACTGAGAGTGCTTGGTTTGCCACAGTTCATTCTGCCTAATTTAATGGGTACAATTCCAATAATTATTTTGATTCACATGTTGGAATAGGAAGGTGTAATTTTATTATGAATGAGGCTACTAAAATGTACTGATTTTGTTAGAACTACTACATGAGTGTGGTATTTTAGCTACAATTTACAGCACGTGGCTTGTATTTAGACAGTGTTGAGGCACTTCTTCATGAAAAATGCAAATGTTAATGTGCTAGTCCCTTGGCAAATGTAATCATCATTACAATGTAAATGAATATTTGAATTGGTTATTCTATGTCATCATTATTACAGTATAAGATAATATTGTTCACCCACTCTAAAACTTTAGTAATGAGTATGAATGTTTAATCCTGGTGGAGGTAATTTTTGCCGAAGTTAAATGAGGCACTGGTTTAGAGGGCTAAGATACAAATTTTAAAGTACAAATAGCTTGAACTGGAAAATAGGATGCTTTCAGTTCAAAGAAGTAAACTAAAAATGGTTTATATGCTTCCTGTGAACTGGTCATAAGAGCATAGGAAAATAAGAATGGCCATGTTGGACCAGATCCATGGTCCATCAAGCCTAGTGTCCTGTCTTCTGACAGTGGCCTGTGCGAAATGCTCCAAAGGGAATGAACAGGACAGGGCAATTTCAAGTGATCCATCCCTGGTCATCCTATCCCAGTTTCTGACAATTGGATGTTTAGGGACACCCAGAGCAAAGGGTTGCATCCCTGACCATCTTGGCTAATAGTCATTGATGGATCTATTCTCTAGAAACTTATCTAATTGTTTTTGAAATCCATTTATATTTTTGGCTTTTGCAACATCGCAAGGCAATGAGTTCCACAGAGTGACTGTGCATTGTGTGAAGAAGTACTTCCTTTGGTTTGTTTCGAAACGGCTGGCTGTTAATTTCATTGGATGGCACCTAGTTCTTCTGTTATGTGAAGGAGCAACACTTCCTTAGTCACTTTCTCCACACCATTCGTGGTTTTATAGACCTCTTTCATATCTCCCCTTAGTTGTCTCTTTTCTAAGCTGAACACTACCTCTATTTTTAACTGCTCCTTGTATGGAAGCTGTTTCATCCCTTTAATCATGTTTGTTGTCCTTCTCTGTACCTTATACAATTATTTTCTGAGATGATGTGGCCAAGACCGTGTGCAGTATTTGTAGAGTGGATGTCCCATGGGTTTGTATAGTTGCATTATGCTTTCCTAATGGTTCCTAACATTCTGTTAGCTTTTTGACTGCCCCTGCATATTGAGTGAATGTTTTCAGAGAGCTGCCCACAATGATCTTTCTTGAGTGGTATCAACTTATTTAGATCCCATCATTTTGTATGTACAGCTGGGATTATTTTTCCAGTGTGCATTGTAAGGTATGAATACCTAGGTGCTTTGGGTCACTCTGTGTTTAACTCATTTTATTATGCAGTCACTTCTGCTATAATTGTGAGTCCAAAGACAACATTGCTACTATACCTATTTTTCTAAAATGCGCTCTGTGGAAAGCTGAATTCAGGCATTTCCCAAATATAACAGGGGCTGTTGTCACCTCACTTGTTTGTTAGCTCTGTTTAATGGAGCTATTCACCTGTCACCAGGGGCAGTGACTTGAAGACCTGATGTAGGGTAGAATTATAATAGTCTATTGGAGGGAAGTTGTGGATATGCTCTCCAACATCATCTTTTGATAAAGAGTATCATGAATCTCTAATGTAATCTTTACAGAGATTAGTTGCTTATTATATTTACTACCCAGAGGGACAAATAAGAATTTTCTATATAAGTTGGGGATGCATCAGTTGGAAGTGATGGAGGAGGAAAAGGACTTGGAAGTACTGGTTGATCACAGGTTGACTGTGGCCGTAAAAAAAAGCTAATGCGGCCCTGGGATGCATCAGAAGAGGTATACTGAGTAGAGATAGGGAGGTGTTAGTGCTGTTATACAAGGCACTGGTGAGACCTCATCTGGATTATTGCATGCAGTTCTGGTCCCCCATGTTTAAAAAAGATGAATTCAAACTGGAACAGGTTCAGAGAAAGGCTATAAGGATGATTCAGGGAATAGAAAATCTGCCTTATGAGAGGAGATGTAAGGAGCTTGGTTTGTTTAGCTTAACCAAAAGAAGGTTGAGGGGAGATATGATTCTTCTCTATAAATACATCAGAGGGATAAATACCAGGGAGGGAGAGGAATTATTTGAGTACAGCACCAATGTAGATACAAGAACAAATGGTTATAAGCTGTCCATCAGGAAATTTAAGCTTGAAATTAGACACAGGTTTCTAACCATCAGAGGAGTAAAGTTCTGGAATA
This sequence comes from Pelusios castaneus, assembly GCA_007922175.1. Classification (NCBI taxonomy): domain Eukaryota; kingdom Metazoa; phylum Chordata; order Testudines; family Pelomedusidae; genus Pelusios; species Pelusios castaneus. The sequence continues at coordinate 14,812,406 of ML685792.1, read as the reverse complement.
GCCTTCCAAGGGGAATTGTAGGGGCAAAAAACATAACTGCTTTCAAAACTGAGCTTGATAAATGTATGGAGGAGATGATATGATGGGATGGCCTAGTTTGTTAATTGACTGATCTTTGACTCTTGGTGGTGAATTTGCCTGTGGCCAAAGAAGGGAGGGCAGATGGGGTGGGTTTTGAGTTATTACAGAGAATTCTTTCTTGGTGACTGTCTGGTGAGACTTGCTCACATGCTCAGGGTTTAACTGATTGCCATATTTGGAGTTGGGAAGGAATTCCCCCCCATGGCAGATTAGCTAGTGCTCTAGGGGGTTTTCACCTTCCTCTGTAGTATTGGGAATGGCTCGCTTGCCGGTGGATTCTCTGTATCTTTAAATCTTTAAATGATGATTTGAAGCCTTTAATAACTCAGAGATAGGGTAGAGGCTTACTGCAGGAGTGGGTGGGTTAGGTTTTGTGGCCTGCATTGTGCAGGAGGTCAGACAAGATGGTCATACTGGTGCCTTCTGACTTTTGAGTCTGTGAGTCTGTAACTCAAAACTCCTCAGCTCTTAGGCAGGGTGGATAGAGGTAGTCTCTTTCCCTAGGTAGGGCAAGTCAGGGCTCTCCAAATCAGCTGGAGCTAAACCAGGAACCAGCGGTCTCTCCTAGGGAGCCAAACTGTCAACAGAGCCCTTGATCAGCTGGGGCAGATGGTGACTACTCTGTCAGACTGCCGAGAAGGTCAGCCATTGTCAGAGTGATCCAGAGAGAAAGCAGAGATGAGCCGCTTGACACAGAGACAGGCCCCAGCAGCTTCAGAGCAGTCCTACCAGCTGCCAATAAAAAGTAGTACAGGGAAGTGAAACATGGACTCAGCTGGGTTGTTGGGAAACACGGCCATGACTCTATACTTTATGTGGGGGGTCACCCATTCTTTCTAGGGTCCTGGGTTGCTAACTATAGGAGTATGGTGGGCTATGGTCTCCCTACCCCCAGCCACACATTTGGGGCTGGATGAGACCTAATACGTAGGCCAGGAGGCCTGGCCATAGTCTGTTTATGAGTTTAGCCCTTCCCAAGAGACCTGAACTACTAAGTGTCCAGTGACCTGGCTGCGACCCAGGATACCTGGTCAACCTATCTACATCAAGCATCAATTCCCTGACTCTACTAAAAGTAGTGTCCTGATCCTGAGATCCAAAGAGTTTTAGAAAGTGATAAAAAGGTTTAATTAACATGCGTTTAGGATGACAAAATTACTTTACAAATCATGAAGCCAAGAGTTATGTAGATCCTCCAAAATGAGTGCTGATCATGTGCTAATACCATATGGCTATGTCTACACTTGGAAATTTAAGTTGACTTAGTGAGTCTACACTTAGATTTTAAGTCGACGCTGGGGGGAACTTACAAAGTCAACCTACAGCATAAACACTGGATGCCTAGGTCGACTTCTAGGAGCTAGGGGGACCTAGGGTAGGTCCACGGCATAGGGGGGCACCCCTTGCCCAGTGCCAGGGGGCTCAGCCTTTGCCCCATTGTACATAGGGGCAAGGTGGGCAGGGCTCTGCCCTGCCTTTTGGGGGGGCATGCCAGGTTCCCCCTGTGCCTCCCGCCTGGCAGGGAGGGCATTAGTGCAGTCCTGGGGTAGCCCTAAGTCGATTTAGGGCTATCCCACGTCTACACTGGCTTAAGTCGACTCTAGGGAGTTGACTTAAGCCCTAACTCAACCTAAAACTAGGTTTAATAAAGTTGACTTAATTTTCATTGTCAGTCAACTTAAGCAAGTTGCTTAAGTCGGCTTAACAAAAGTGTAGTGTAGACGCAGGGTAAATTAAGACGACTTAAGCAAGCTTAAATCGACTTAATTTACAAGTGTAGACACAGCCATATCACACAATCATGAACTCTGTATATGCCACACATTCCTTTACCTAACTTTGTGGAGTCCTAAGATATCAGACCTTAAAACTGTCACTGGATCAGGACTTCTTCCAATATTCCAAAGCCAGAAGGGATCACTGAGGTCATCTAGTCTGACATGCAGTGTAACACAAGCCATGGAATTTACCCCCCAAAATTCTACAGCATGTTTCTTTAGAAAAAGATCCAATCTTGATTTTAAAATGGCCTGTGATGGAGAATATTTCCCATCTTGTACCTCAGACTCCCGGGACTGGTTAGACTGTGTATTGTCTTTTACCATAGCCATCCATTTGAATACAGAAAATGACATCTCAGACAGAGGATTTGATTTCCTGCCTTTTATAAAAGAAGATTGTAGAATTCATACAGAGAGGACATAACTATTGCTTCTTACATACATTTTCATTCTAGTCTTTTCTTTATTACCTTTCCCTAAACAGAAGCCATGGTGCCATCTGCTGTCAGAAGAGATAAGTGGAAATAAGTGGCCTCATAATAAGATTTATAATTAAAGTATGATCTGCAGTTAAGTTACAGATGTTTTTAGTCAAGTTTACTATACTGATCTGAAGCATGAATGTCACACTGAGGTAATTCATTTTGTGTGCAATCCATGAATTATGAAAAATTGAGTCAGTAAGGCACACAGAAGGATCTATGGCCTGCCAAATATGGCCATGCTTTAATAACGACGTTTAATTAAATCATGAGGGTCATATTAATTATTAACATCTTGTTAATCAGTGAGACTAATATTTGTATAATATGCCCTCTGAAAAAAGTTGAACACATTTAAACTCTTGCTATCGCTGGGTGCCTCTACACTTGTAAATTAAGTCGACTTAAGCTTGCTTAAGTCAACTTAATTTACCCTGAGTCTACACTACAGTTTCCTTAAGTCGACTTAAGCAAGTTGCTTAAGTTGTCTTAAGGAAAATAAAGTCGACTTAATGAAAATTAAGTCGACTTTATTAAACCTCATTTTAGTTCAACTTAAGGCTTAAGTCGACTTTTTCAAGTCAACTTAAGCCAGTGTAGACCTGGAGTAGCCCTAAGTTGACTTAGGGCTACTCCAGGACTCCCTCACAGCCCTCTCTGCCGGGCGGGGCGGGGGTACAGGGGAAGCCTGGCATGCTGTCCACCCTGCCCCTATGCCCTGCCAGGGTCCCTGTCCCCCTTTGCCCCATTGTACCCAGGTACAATGGGGCAAAGACTGAGCTCCCTGGCCCTGGGCAAGGGGTGCCCCCCTGCCTCCGTGGACCTGCCCTAGGTCCCTCTAGCCCCTAGAAGTCGACCTAGGCGTCCAGTGTGGATGCTCTAGGTTGACTTTGTAAGTTCCCCCCAAGTTGACTTTAAATTTAAGTGTGGACATGCTAAGTCGACTTAACTAAGTCGACTTAAAATTACAAGTGTAGACATAGCCACTGTCTTTGGCACAGGATTTCCCTTTCATCCCAGTTGGAGGTCTGAATTTCCTCCAAATTTTAAATTCTACTCTGAATGCTCAGTGATGGAGCCACCATCATTTTACTCCAGGTTGACACTTATCTCAATTCCTGTCTCTTCTTAATTGAATAATGAGTTTTTGTTGAGTGATGCAACATATTTCCCACAACATGTTCAATTGAAATTCTAGTCACTGGAGAATGGGAGACTAGAACAGGAGATTAGATCTGTGGTCAGATTTAATAGATAGCTCCTACTTTAGTGGCAGGGAAAACACAGAGAGTTAATCTGAGAATGAGTTAGAAATGAAGTTCACATTCCACTCCTTATGCCAAGTGAAGATCTTTATTATTTGTTTCAGAGAGATTCTTCTTGATGTAGACTTCACTAACCTAATATGTTTTACCTATGATTGTCACACAGGGTGTATCTACACTTACAAATTAAGTCAACTTAAGCTTGCTTAAGTCGACTTAATTTAATTTGCGTAAACACTACATTTTCCTTAAGTCAACTTTAGCAGCTGCTTAAGTCGACTTAAGGAAAATTAAAGTTGACTTTACTAAACCTAGTTTTAAGTTGACTTTTCTGGCTAAGTTGAATTTAGAAAGTCAACTTAGCCAGTGTGGATACAGAGTAGCCCTAAGTCGACTTTAAGTCGACTTAGGGGGCTTCAGGGCTTCCCCACTGCCCTCCCTGCCAGGGTGGCTGGCACAGCCACAGCCTGGCATGCCCCCCCCCACAGGGCAGGACAGAGCCCTGCCCACCCTCCCCCTATGCTCTGCCAGGGTCCCTGTCCCCCTCAGCCCCCATTGTAACAAGGTACAACGGGGCAAAGACTGAGCCCCCTGGCACTTGGCAAGCGGTGCCCCCCCCACTACTGTGGACCTGTGCCAGGGGTCCTCTTAGCCCCTACAAGTTGACCGAGGCATCCAGTGTGGATGCTCTAGGTCAATTTGGCAGGGTACCCTCTAAGTTGACTTAATTTTTGAATGGGGACATGCTAAGTCGACTTAAATTAACAAGTGTAGACATAATCACAGATTCCTAAATGGGGTGTATGTTCCTGCCAGAAATGGATTTTGGCAGCACCTTTGAATGGATGTTGAGTAGGTATATGGACAATGTGAATTTTGAAGCAACATTTTAAAATTTAATAAAAAGTGGAAATTAGTTCTGGGAAATCTGTGCTACTTAAATGTTACAGTTTCATTCTTTTTAAAAGCCTTTATCAAGGTTCCATGCGAACGGTGACTTCTGTAATCTAGTTCAAAGAAAATCTTTGTAATTGATCAGAAAGTGTTTGACTTACCTCTTCGTTCTGGGTTTCATTTTTCATCTTATAATATAATTTCTCTTCCTCCTTGTCCTTCTCTCAAAGACACAGGTGAACATCACAACAACAATCCTAATACTGCAGGAAGGCAACTAAACTCCAAAACAACCATGCATACCTTGTCATCTGAGAACATTTGAAATGTCTTTAATATATAATATTGCACTTAGAGAAACCCAGTTGAAAATAAGAAAAAATACTAGAAGTTCATATTTGTAAAAAACTAAAATGTTTAAAATGTTCATCAGGATCTAATATTTCATTTGACTTAATAAATTATCTATGCCGTTTTAGTATTGAATTTGTCAAAATGCACCTTCCCTGTAAAATCCCAGTTGGCTTCTGGGTTTTGTTAGTTTCTGAGCATAAGATAAATGAATTAATATTTCCTCTTTTCAGAAAACTGGTGATGCTGAGGATCCAGATTGAGAATGTGTTTCCTGTTTTCATTTTGCTGATTTTACATATTTTATGTAGGTCACACAGAGCTGAGCGTTGAAAACACTGGTTCTTTGGAAGATATGGAAATGTTTTTCTGCAAATGGCAGCTCAAAGTGTGCTAAATGTTGCATTTTTTCCCTTAAAACTAACAATGTTTCTGGTGTCATCATTAATTATCAACCACATCAGACTTAAGCTATGTACACACAATAAACTTGTCCCGCAATAAGTTATTGCGGGACAAGGAAAGCGTTATATAGCGCTTTCTCGTGTACATACGTGCTGCTTCTATCGTGGTAAGGAGCCTTATCGCACAATAAAGTGATCATGTGTACATAGCCTTAGTGGAGTACTTAGTTTGTTGATAGACTATTATAAGCTTTCCTTCCTTGTTAAGCAAATACCGTATTTTTCGGACTATAAGACGCACTTTTTCCCCCCCAAAAGTGGGGGGGAAATGAGGGTGCGTCTTATAGTGCGAATACGGTACAGCAAGCAGTGTTCCCTTTAAACTGTGGGCGCGCAGCCGCAGAGCGGCCGTCGCACCCCCCCCCCGCACAGCAGTCAGGGACCCCCACACAGCCCGGCAGCCCCCGCTGCTCCCTCCAACCCCCGGGGCCGCGGCTTTGCCGCGGCACACCCGGCCTGCGCCCGGCCTCTGGGCTGGCCCTCCCCACCCCCAGGGTGGGACAGGCAGGCTCAGGCTCGGGTCCGGAGCGCAAGCCTGCCTGCCTGCCCCACACGGCCGGGCCAGAGGGG
>ML685792.1:14728746-14796518 GCA_007922175.1 Pelusios castaneus | reverse complement strand
GTGTGTGTGTGTGTGTGTGTGTGTGTGTGTGTGTGTGTGTGTGTGTGTGTGTATAAAATTAAAAATCAGAGACAGAGAATGAAAATATTGTCTTAATTATCTTAATATAGCATTCGTTCTGCAACATTGAATTATAAATTCTTTGAGTCAGGCACTGTAATTTACTACATGTTTATACAGTAATTAGCACAATGGGGACCCAACTTTGTGGACAGACTTCTACAGAAAGGTCTGATTTTTCAAAAGTTCTTGGTGTTGACCAAGCAGGTCTGGACAGCTTTCATCCAACAGTTTGAAGTGAGTTGCCTAAGGAGTTTAGTGGGAAATTGATGTTGATTTTCAATAAGTCTTGGAACATTGGGGAGCTTCTAGAAGACTATAAGAAAGCTAGTGTTGTGCTAATTTTAAGGAAGGGTAAATGGAGTGAGCTGGGTAATTATTGAACTATCACCCTGCCATTGATCCCAGGCAAAATAATGAAACAGCTGACATGGACTTGATGAGTGAAGACTCAAAAAAGGGTTATATCTATAATGCCAATGAATATGGATTCATAGAAAATAGATCCTTCAAACTAGATGTCTTTTTCTTTTTTAATGAGAGTTCAAGTTTAATTGATAAAGATAATAGTTTTGGTGTAATATAATTAGATTTCTGTAAGATATTTGACTTGGTTCTGCACAATATTTGGATTTTAAAATATAAGAATATAACATTAGCAAGGGACACATTAAATGTATTAACTAGATAACTGACAGGTTGCAAAATGTAATGGTAAATGGGAATCATCACTGAGTGGGGGTATTTCTAGAGGGGTCCTGCAGGGATTTGTTCTTAGTCCTATACTATTAAACATTTTTATTAAGGACCTGAAAGAAAACATGAAATCATCACTTGTAATGTTTGTTGGGAGAATGGTAAATAATAAGGAGGACATGTCACTGATACAGAGCCATGTGGATCATTTGATAAGCTGGGTACAAGAAAACTATGTATTCTAATATGACCAAATATAAATTAATACTACCAGGAACAAAGAATGTAGAGTAAAATTACAAGAAGAGAGACTCAGTCCTGGAAAACAATGACAGTGAGTGTCACCATGATTCATCAGGTGAACACAAGCTCCAGGTCTGATGCAAACCTTGGCTGTATTAACAGAATATTGAATAGGGCATGTAGGTTACATTAACTCTGTATTTGGTAGTAGTGCTATCACTATGGCTATGTCTACACTTAGAATCATAGAATAATAGGGTTGAAAGGGACCTCACGAGGTCATCTAGTCCAATCCCCTGCTAAAAAGCAGGACCACTCCCCCTAAATCACCCCAGCCAGGGTTTTGTCTAACCGAGCCTTAAAAATCTCCAAAGATGGAGATTCTACCACCTCCCTAAATATCCCATTCCAATGCTTCACCACCCTCCTAGTGAGAAAGTTTTTCCTAATATCCAACCTTGACCTCCCCAGCTGTAATTTGAAACCATTGCTCCTTGTTCTGTCCTCTGTTACCCTCGAGAACAGCCTAGCTCCCTCCTCTTTGGAGCACCCCTTCAAGTAGTTGAAAGTTGCTATCAAATCTCCCCTCAGTCTTCTCTTCTGTAGACTAAATAAGCCTAGTTCCTTCAGTCTTTCCTCATAAGTCATGTGCCCCAGCCCCCTAATCACTTTTGTTGCCCTCCGCTGGACTCTTTCTAATTTGTCCACATCCTTTCTGTAGTGGGGAGCCCAAAACTGGACACAGTATTCCAGATGCGGCCTGACCAGTGTCGAATAGAGGGGAATTATCACATCCCTCGATCTGCTGGCAATACTCCTACTGATGCAGCCTAATATGCCATTGGCCTTTTTGGCAACAAGGGCACACCGTTGGCTCATATTCATCTTCCCGTCCACCATAACTCCCAGGTCCTTTTCTACAGCGCTGCTAGTTAGCCGATCGGTCCCCAGCCTGTTGCAGTGCATGGGATTTTTCCATCCTAAGTACAGGACTTTGCACTTGTCTTTGTTGAACCTCATGAGGTTTCTTTCGGCCCAGTGTTCCAATTTGTCCAAGTCTCCCTGGATCCTGTCCCTGCCCTCCAGAGTATCTACCATTCCCCCAACTTGGTGTCATCCACAAACTTACTAAGCATGCAGTCTATTCCATCATCAAGATCATTAATGAAGATGTTGAATAGAACCAGCCCCAGGACCAACCCCTGGGGCACTCCACTCGTTACCGGTTGCCAACCAGACATCGAGCCATTGATTCCTACCTGCTGAGCCCGTTGATCTAACCAGTTTTCGATCCACCTTACGGTCCACTCGTCCAACCCATACTTCCTTAATTTGCCGACGAGAATGCTGTGGGAAACCGTATCAAAAGCCTTGCTAAAGTCAAGGTATACCACGTCAACGGCTTTTCCCGCATCCACAAATCCAGTCATCTCATCATAGAAGGAAATCAGGTTGACCAGGCATGATTTACCTTTGGTGAATCCATGTTGACTGTTCCTGATCACTCTATTTTCCTCCAAGTGTTTCAGGATGGATTCCTTGAGGACCTGCTCCATGATTTTCCCAAGGATTGAGGTGAGGCTGACCGGTCTGTAGTTCCCTGGATCCTCCTTTTTCCCTTTCTTAAAGATAGGTACTATATTTGCCTTTTTCCAGTCCTCCGGGACCACCCCCGTTCGCCACGAGTTCTCAAAGATAATGGCCAGAGGCTCTGCAATCACTTCCCCCAACTCCCTCAGCACACTCGGATGCAGTTCATCCGGCCCCATGGACTTGTGCACATCCAATTTCATTAAGTGTTCCCTAACCTGACTTTCCATCACCGAGGGCCGCTCTTCTCTCCATTCCGCGTTACCCGTGTAGTAGCCTGGGAGCTGGCCCTCCCTGTGAAGACTGAAGTAAAAAAAGCATTGAGTACTTCAGCCTTTTCCGCATCATCCTCCACGAGGATGCCTGCCCCATTCAGTAAGGGACCTACACCACTTCTGATCCTTTTTTTGTTGCTGATATGCTTATAGAACCCCTTTCTGTTATCCTTCACATCTCTTGCTAGCTGCAACTCCAATTGTCCTTTGGCCTTTCTGATTTTATCCCTGCAGTCCCGAGCAATATCTTTATACGCCTCCCTTGACATCTGTCCAAGCTTCCACTTCTTGTAAGCTTCCCTTTTATGTTTCAGCTCCCCGCAGAGTTCCCTGCTAAGCCACGCTGGTCGCCGTCCATATTCGCTGTTCTTTCTGCACATCAGAATGTTATCTTCCTGTGCCTTTAACAGGATTTCTTTAAAATACAGCCAGCTGTCTTGGACACCTTTCCCCTTCAGATCAGCCTCCCATGGGACCCTGCCCATCAGCTCCCTAAGGGAGCCAAAATCTGCTTTTCTGAAGTCCAGGGTGTGTATTCTGCTTCTTTCCTTCCTTCCATTGATCAGGATCCTGAACTCTACCATCTCATGGTCGCTGCTGCCCAGGTTGCCATTTACTTCTACTTCCCCGATCAATTCTTCTCTGTTTGTGAGCAATAGGTCTAGAGGTGCAAGGCCCCTAGTTGGTTCCTCCAGCATTTGTACTAGGAAGTTGTCTTCAATATTCTCCAAAAACTTCCTGGATTGCCTGTGCACTGCTGTATTATCTTCCCAGCAGACATCAGGATAATTGAAGTCCCCCATAAGAACCAGGGCCTGCGACGATCTGGAAACTTCTGTTAGTTGTCCATAGAACGCCTCATCCACCTCCTCTTTCTGGTCTGGCGGTCTGTAGCAGACACCCACCACAACATCCCCCTTGTTGCATTCTCCCCTAAACTTAACCCACAAACTTTCAACCATCTTGTTTCCACTTTCATAGTGGAGCTCCGAGCAGTCATACAGCTCATTTACATATAACGCTACTCCTCCCCCCCTTTTTTCCTGCCTGTCCTTCCTGAACAATTTATATCCATCCATGGCAGTGCTCCAGTCATGCAAGTTATCCCACCACGTTTCTGTTATTCCAATTATATCATAGTTCCTTGTCTGTGCCAGTACTACCAATTCTTCCTGCTTGTTTCCCAGGCTCCTCGCATTTGTGTACAGGCACCTAAGATACCGGGCCCATTGCCCTACTTTGCTCTGTCGTTTCTCCCTCCTCTCACATCTTCGTCCTTGCAATTTCTCCCGGTGTCGTCCTTCCCCACTTGCCTGAGGTATTATGACTTCATCAGGAAATAAAAAACAATTATTTGATTCCCCCCCCCAGTTCCAACTACCCTCTCTTTTATTCCTGCTGTTACAGCCCCAGCACTCCCCAAGTTCCATCCCTTCCCCCAGGTTTCCCTCAGTTTCACTTACCTGTAGGCCTTGGTCACCTTCCCCCTTCGAACCTAGTTTAAAGCCCTCCTTACCAGGTTAGCCAGTCTGCTTCCAAATACGCTCTTCCCCTTCCTGGATAGGTGGAGTCCATCTCTGCCGAGCAGTCCTTCTTCCTGAAACAGCACCCCATGGTCGAGGAAGCCAAAGCCCTCCTGGTAACACCATCTCCGTAGCCAGGCATTCACCTCCAGGATGCATCTGTCTCTGCTCGGGCCCCTACCCTTGACCGGAAGGATTGAGGAGAACACCACCTGTGCACCAAACTCCTTCACCCGTGCTCCCCTTTGAGAGGGTCACCTCTCACAGTATCATTTGTTCCCACATGGATGAGTAGCATGGGGTAGTAGTCAGGGGGACGGATGATTCTCGACAATCCCTCCATAACGTCTCGGATATGGGCCCCAGGCAGGCAGCATACCTCCCGAGAGGCCTTATCTGGGCGACAGATAGGTGCCTCCATCCCCCTCAGAAGAGAGTCCCCAACCACCACAACCCGATGTTTTCTCCTGGGTGTGATGGTTGTGATCCTCCCAACATCGGGGGTCCATCGCTTCTACTTTGTTAAGTCGACTTAGCATGTCCACACCTAAATTTTAAGTCGACTTAGGGGGGCCTTACAATGTCGACCTAGAGCATCCACACTGGATACCTAGATCGACTTCTAGGCGCTAGGTGGACCTGGGAGAGGTCCACAGTGGCAGGGGGGGCACTCCTTGCCAAGTGCAGTGGGCTCAGCCTTTGCCCCATTGTACCTGGGTATAATGGGGCAAAGGGGGACAGGGACCCTGGCAGGGCATAGGGGCGGGGCTCTGGGGGGGGCATGCCAGGCTCCCCCTGTGCCACCCCTCTTGGCAGGGAGGGCAGTGGGGGAGTCCTGAAGAACCCTAAGTTGACTTAGAGTCGACTTAGGGCTACTCTGCGTCCCCACTGGCTTAAGTCAACTTTAGAAAGTCGACTTAAGCCTAAAGTCGACTTTAAACGACGTTTAACAAAGTCGACTTAATTTTCCTTAAGTCGATTTAAGGAAAGTGTAGTGTAGACTCAGAGTAAATTAAGTCGATTTAAGCAAGCTTAAGTCGACTTAATTTACAAGTGTATTCGCACCCTATGATACAGCTATAATGTTTCCAGTTCTCGTGTCCATAATTTGAAAATGATGCTGGTAAAATTGGAAAGGGTTCAGAAAAGAGTCCCAAGAATGATTAAAGGATTGGAAACTGTAGTGAAAGACTGAAGGAACTCAGTCTATTTAACTTATTAGAGAGAAGGTAAAGAGTTGACTTGATCACAGTTCATAAGTACCTACAAGGACTAAGAATTTAATAAGAAGATTTTTAATTTACCAGATAAAAGTGTAATAAATCTGATTGCTGAAAGTGAAAGCTAGACAAATTCAAGCTGGAATAAGCAATTTTTTTTAACAATGAGGATAATAGCCATTGCAACAACTTACCTAGTGTTGTGGTGGATTGTCCATCACTGACCATTTTAAAATCAAAACTGGATATATTTCTCAGAGATATGCTCTGATTCAAATAGCTATTAATTCAGGAAAGTTCCGTAGCCCTTGTTATGCCGATGATCAGACTGAATGATCACAGTCATCCCTTCTGGTTTTATAATCCATGAGCTCTACTCCTTTTGATGTTAATGAAAAATGAAGTCCATGGACTTCAGTCACGATAGAATTAGACCAGTGCTAAACTTTTTTGAAAATCTCACATTAAATAATAAGAATAATAATAATAAAAAATTGTAAATAGGAATTTTAGAGATTCAATACTTTTAATTAAACACTAAGAAATATATTGTAGGGTCAAGTCTTCATTTATAGGAATATAGACTAAAGGACCTAATTTGTTTTTTCTGTTTCTAACTTCTATGAAATATTATCTCTCTGGGCCATTTCACTGTCATTTCATTTTAGAAATCTGTTCACAATAAAACACTGTGTAGTGGAATGTGGAGCAGCTCAGAGCAAAAGCAAACTGTCAGCCCTCTGTGTGTGGTCCTGATGGAAACATGAAGGAAATGGAGTTGCATGTAACTATGCATGAAAACTGTCTATTTCAGGTTCAAATGGACAATGAGTTACCTTGCATGATGCTCCTCCACATTCACAGAGCTACAATAAGGAAATAGCTTGCAAACAGGAGCTTAGTTCATCTACAACAGGAACTCACCATAAATCCAAAAAGGTTGAGGATAATTAGGTGCAGAACACACCTTTGCCACCTCATAAACATAGCTAGCTTTTATCAGTTTGAGACAAGCAGCTGTTGTCAATTCCTTCAATTTAGACTGGAACATTTGTTTGTTCCTTTAAGAAACTAGGTGGAGACTGACACATGATGGAATTTCTTACTCTCCCTGTTTACCTTTGATCATAAAACCTTTTTAATAGGACTCCCATAGTTCACTTTATCATAGAAAATGACATGCCATTTTCCAGATCTCAGTGGTACTGGAAACATTTAAAAATATTTAAGATATTTGGTCCAAGAGTAAATTAATATCACAACTTAGTGATACATCTAAAATTTAGATGTTTATATGAACCACCTGAGATTTCTTGAAATTACAGTTTCTCTGACAACATTTCTTCTCAAAGATCTTTCATTTAGGAATGCAAAAGCCTAAACATTTAAATGGTAGTCAGCTGGTCAAACTTTTTAAGCAGCTGATTATTGTTTAAACTGGGAAGGGGAGAGCAGCATCTGGGTTTGGCTGTCTGCAAGTGAGAGCAGCTGGGCAGCTCTTGCACCAGGGGGACATGGAAGCCAGTGCAGCTCTCCCTGTGCATTCAGAATGTTTGGGGGGGCAGAAGGGAGAGGCAGAAGAGTTGCAGTTGTGCTTGTCTCCTTGCAAGTGAGAGAAGTTGCACAGCTCTTGCTCACAGGGAGGTTCAGAACCCAGAGCTGGGGTAAGCCGCCAGTGGTCTCTGTTCAGCTCCCTGCGAGTGAGAGCTGCATAGGTATGGCTTTGCAAGCTGGCTATTGCTTGGCAGTGAGGAGCTGAGCCTAGCCCAGCTCCCTGTCCCATGAGTTTAAATGATCTATTTTTAGAACGTTTAAATGGATTCTTAATTAAAAAAATTTTTACATCCCTACTTTAGTTCCTTCATGTGTCCAATCCTAAAATAGGTCCCATCTCCCTTGCCCTTGGTCACCTGGTGACTTAGATTTAAAATGTCCGCAGATCACATTAACAGTCTTGAGAAATATAATTCTTCCAGTATAAATCCATTGTAAGCTATTTGATTCATGTAGCTCTTATGTGCAGCCTTCTCAGCCATCTCTCTTTTCAACCATTCCTCCTGCCATGCCTTATTTTTGTGTGCAGTCATTAGGAAGGTTGCCAAACTTACTGAGCTGCTTCCTGTGCTAGGTGTATGTGGGTTAATACTCTTTTTTTTCCCCCTGAGTTTTATACAACATCACAGCAGGAGGATTAGCTGCTGTGACATCCTTTTTTTTCTGCACTGGAGACTCTACTTCCTCCTTAGTTACTGTATTCAAATTTTTTATGCTCTGTGGAGTACAATCAACTCTAGGTTGTAAAATCCAGAGTATACGGAATATGAACTGAATGTAAAATTGATAGTTCATACATAAATAAAAAGGCAGGTGGAGTGGTTATCAATTAAAAAAAAGTGCCAATAATAATATTAAACTCTCTTCACAATAGAGACCACCCTATCACTGTCATCTACTTTTTTAGCCACCCCAAAACAAGTAAGAGGTCCATGAAGTGGAAGAAATTAAGAGAAAAGTAAAATAAGTAAGGTGCTGGAGATATTCATTAAAAATTTAAGAGGTACATTTATGTAGCTTAGAGACTAACTAAACTTAACTAAAGCGGATTTGACAATCAAATTATTTCTGGGGGGTGAGAGTAATGGGATGAAATTGCAAAAAGGAAAATTCTTGCTGTATGTATAAATATTCTATGGAAGATTCATCACTTGAGTCACTCACAACTAGATTGGATAACATAGAAAATATACTATTGGGAGAAATCCTTCATTTACTGAGGGAATAGAGAAGTCACATAAGTGATGTCTTCTAACTGATTTGGTTGAATGAAAATAATTTATTTGAATCACATTGATTTGTTTCTGTTTACCACAATCAGTATTTGGATCTCCCATGGAGAAGGTGCATAATTGATAACATATTTTTTCTTGACACATTCCAATGGTGACATTTATTGTTTTTACCTATGGGCTTAAATAACTTTTATAACGCAAGAATGACGTGTTGATAAGTGTCTATAAAGATATAGTATACATAAGTAGCTGAGTTCATCGGAAGGTTATGTTTAAATTTTCAAGGAAATGGAGGTGAAAAGGCATATCTTTCTGATCAGGAAGTAAATTGAATTATATAAAGGAAATCAGTTGAGTCCCCATGTATTACGTAAAGCGCACTCACTATGAAACTGATATGAAGGGATACTGCCACAGTTATTACATTTTCAAATTAGTTTGCTTAGATAGTGATTTTATACAAGGCTGAGTTAACTATAGGGCCAGTGGGGAGCTGATCTTCCTTGGGGTCAGGCTCAAGTGTGGGTGCTAAAAATGGGGTCCCTTTCCCTTCTACCAAAATGGCACTTCTCAAATAATTGTTAGAAGTGGGACTTGTGATTTTCCTTGCAGTCAGTTTTACTGGCAGGGCAGGAAGAATCACTGTATTAAATCTAGACAGAGACACGAATCCTTTTTTACTACGAATGATGCCATGTCCTGAGTTGGGGAATGGGAGATGGAAGGGGTGACAAAATTGTGGGGAAGGCAAGAGGTAAGATGAGAATGGCAATATGAAGGAGAGTGTGAGGAAAGTAGTGAGACAGACAATTTGGTGTAGAGGTAGTAAGAAATGGGAGGAAAGGAAAAATTCAATAAGCAATACTGTGAACAAGGCGAGCCCGCCCATATACACAAACTAGGTGGTTGCTTAGGGTTCCAGGTTTTAAGGGGCGCCTAATTAGATGGATGTGATTTTTTTTCTCTATTTAAAACAATATATTAGGTACCATTTTTCTCTATATTGAATGTTGGAGTGGGGAGGGAGGGCGCCAAAGTCATAGTTCACCTAGGGCACCAAAAACCCTTGGGCTGGCCCTAACTGTGACAGTGTCCCTGAACACCCTGGTTGTCCTCAAAGTTTGTGGGTTTTTTTCTCCATTTTTATTTAAATCCTTATAGACCTTTTGATAATGTCCCATCAGTCAGGTGAGCTGCTGAACTTAACAGCAGGTTAGGAGTGTGGGTGCCTATAGGATCACCACCCCACCCAACCTGCATCTTACTCCCCTTGCCCCGGCCTTTTAGTAGAGTTAAAAAAAAAAAAAACCCACAGAAAATGTTGAGGTTTTTCTCAATCTTTTCCTGAAAAAATGAAAATTTCTATTGAAACAGACAATTTTTGTGAAAATATTCACTTAATCAAAAATGGAGCTTTTGTTAAAAAAAAAAAAACAATTTTGGACAGGAAAATATTTGACCAGCCCTACCTTTAACTGAGTTTATATCTGCTGCACAAGTCCTCAAGCCAAACTCCTATCACAAATACCAAGTGCCATGGGGAGGAAGTACCTTGGGAAAGGCAGCTTTGCTGCAAAGAGAGAGGAGCGGTCATCCTGTTAATTATGTTCCTCCCATGCACCCTTAGCTGATGTCCACACTCCATGCTTTTAATCTTCGATCCATTAGAATTATCCTGTGGTTTTTTTTTCTTTGAAAATCTAAGCACCGGGCCGTGGATCTGATATTCACATTGGAAGTGTGACCTTTGTACATTCTGGCTTGCTTAGGACAGTGTTCTAGAAAAGGTAGTTCCTGAATACTGTGCACCCATCAACTATTGAATAGCATGTTGTACTGCTTAAAAGTTTCTAAAGAAACAGTTTCTGACCAGGGATGAGCAAATTGTGGCCTGTGAGAGCCTTTCGTCAGGCCCTCCAGCTGGGCCTCGCCAGAGCTTGTCAGTGCACTCCCCCCTAGCTGGCACATCTCCTCTCCTACCATGTGGTCCCAGTGATACCCTCAGGACGGCAATGGCCACTCCCCGCTCCTGAACCCACCCTTTTCCCACTCCTCTTCCTCTGCATGCAGTGGTCAGGGCTGGAATAAGGCAGGGGCTGTAGGGGCTGCAGCCCCTGGCCCTGGCCTAAAGGGGGTGGGGGCCCATGACCCCACAATAATCTGGTTGCTGGATAAGTGGAGGACAGCTGCTGCTCACTTTCAGCAGCCTGCCTGCCCAGGCCCCACTGACTGGTCTGCTCCAGACCAGCCAGCCCAGGGGCGGGGCAGGAGTGCAGCAGCCTGTGGCATCTGGCCCACCTCCTCCCGCCCCATGCAGCAGTGCCAGCCTGCGGGGCCTAACCGCAACAGGGGAACAGTGCTAGCCTGTGGCCTCCTCTGTTGCTGACCCCCAGTGCCGGCCTGCTGTGATCTCAAAGCCCCTGACCCCACACCCTAAGGGGGTGCCCCATCCCCAGGCAGGATGCCATGGCAATGTGGGGGACTCAAGAGTGGGTAGCCCTGGGTCCCACGTGCTCTTGATTCAGCCTTGGCAGTGGTGTCACCCTAACTTACAGGAGCACACTGGTCACTTTCCCACCCTTCCAGCTCCACCTGTTTGCTCTGTCCCTCTCCCATTGTGTGGGCCCAACAACAGCGCTCTGGTTGGAGCACGGTGACCATTCTCCCCTGCCTTTCTCCCCTATTGTTAGAAGAAGAAAACAGAGAGCACCAGAGGCAGATTGGGTTGACGGCCACCCGTTATTGCCTGCTCATTCCTCGATTCCCTGAGTGAGCGGGGGGGAAGGGAGGATATTACAGTCTTTTTATGCTTAAAAATATGTAAACATTACATTCATGACAACTCCCAAAAGACTCTTTTTTTTGCTTACATAACACCCAAACAATGAATATTAATAATTGTGGTGAATAAAATTATACCCACCTCTATTTGTTGTCTATGGGTTTACTTAGTGGTGTGCAGGCGCTTAACTTTAGAACATTTTATTTTTTTTGTAATAGCAATGTCTACAAATTACTGACCAAGCATTTTGCAAGGGGGGGCAAATGATAAGCAGCATTCCCACCAAGGATCTTGTGCCGGAGAGGGAAGATAGTATACTTCTAGTTACATTTCTCACACAAGTTGCGGGATGAGAGGAGAGAAAAAGGGAGATAACACATTTTAGTTAAAACAACCAAGGAATCCTGTGGCACTTTTAAAGACTGACAAAAGCATGAGCTTTTATCGGCGAGATTCATCAGATGCATCTGACGAAGTGGGATCTCACCCATGAAAGCTCATGTGATAAGTAAATTTGTTAGTCTTTAAAAGTGCCACAGAACTCCTTGGTTTTTTTACTGAACTAGACTAACACGGTACCCCTTTGGGATTTGTCAACATTTTAATTAAAATTTCAATTACAAGAAAGGAAGCCTGCCTTTGCAGCAACCCCGTTACCGCAGTAACCTGTGGCTCAGGACAGGCTGTTTGTTCAGCACTAACTTTTTATTCTCCAACACCTACCACATGGTCCAGGAGCCCCCTGGATGGAGTACAGCGGCTCCTCCTTCCTCCCAGTCCCACCTCTTCTCCCTTGCCAGTCTACCTAGATGTCAATGTGGCTGTGAGGTTAAAAAGTTTACCCACCCCTGCTCTAGATTGTGGACACACTGGCTATGTCTACAATTGTTCAAATAAGTCGACTTAGCATGTCTACACTGTAAATTTAGGTTGACTTAATGTCAACCTTGCCAAATCAACTTAGAGCATCCACACTGGATGCCTAAGTCGACTTGTAGGGGCTAGCTAGACCTGGAAGTGGTGCATGGTGGGAAGGGGGGCACCCCCCTTCCCCAGGCACCCCTCCAAAAGTGCCATTGTACCAGGGTACGTGGGGGCTGAGCAGGACAGGGACAGGGGCAGGGTACAGGAGCAGGATGGGCAGGGCTGTGTCCTGCCCTATGGGTGGGCACACTAAGCTCTGGCTGTGCCAGGCACCCTGGGAGGGAGGTCAGTGGGGGAGCCCTGGGGACCATTTAAGTTGACTTAGGACTAAGCCGCTTCTACACTGGCTTAACCAGTAAATCGACGTAAAACTAGGTCTTATTAAGCCGACTTAAAATTTCCTTAAGTTGTGGAGTGAGAGTTTGGGAACTGCCTGTCAGAACCCTGATTGTGAGACATTTGGTTGGATATCTCTGAGACAGAGTCCATAGTTGAAAATTTGGAAGCAAGCTAGTGGGTGGTGGCTTAATGAAATTTTACCTGATTGACTGGGGTGGGAAGCATTGCCCAGACAGTTCAGAGCTGTTAGCAAGGGACACACCCCTAGCCAGACAAAATTGGCATCCAAAAGAAGCAGTTTTGTATAAACCTTTTAAAAAGTTAAACAGCCTTTGCTGCCTCCCAGTCCCTGCAGCCCCTGAATGAGAAGGACTGGGTAGCTCATAAGCTGATTCTCTCTCTCCTTGAAACACAGGCATCCTGTCGGCCTCTCTCCAGTCTGCTTGGATTTAAACTAGCAGACTCTTCTTTATATCAAGCTCTGATTTTCCCCAGCTAGTCCAATTGAACCTCAATTTTGGGCCTTTTCCTTCTTTTTTTTTTTTAGACTCTGCAATGAGAACTGTTTCTGCCACTGGTGGTAACACAGATGCCTGATCTGCTCCCTTCCTGCTGCTTTAACTCCTTCTCTGCCTGTGCCTGACTCAAAGGATCCTGCTGACTGCTAGCCAGCTTAAGGACTCCTGCCTTTTTTTGTGTGTTCTTTTAGATTCTGGTTTTCTTTATATCAAACTCATCCTTTTTTATTATTATTTCCACTGTGTTTTTAACCCGGCAGACCCTACTTTATATCAACCCAGTTTTGTTTTTTTAAAAAAGGATTCTGCAGCAGGAACTGCTTCTGCCAGTCAGGGTAACACAGACCCAGCCTGCTTTAATTCTTTCTCTGCCTTTAAAACTTTTTCCTCTCTTCAATGCCTCTGCTTGACTTTAGTCTAACTGCTGTACCAAGCTAGCCCCTCTTCTCCTCTTTAGTAGTTTTAACTGCTTTATACCTATTTTTGCCTTTATTCCTTTTTCCTCTTTCCCCAATACTAGCTATCTTTTTTGCCCTAGCTTGTCGATAATCCAGCAGCTGTAGCAAGCTAACGCTTCTTCTCCTCTTTAGTAGTTTTAACTGCTTTATACCTATTTTTGCCTTTTTTCCCTTCACTTTTTTTTCCATTTTTTTCTCTTTCCCCAGCTAGCCCTCTTTTCTAGCCCTTGCTTGTCTATAATCCAGCAGCTATATCAAGCTAATGCCTCTTCTCCTCTTTAGTAGGTTTAACTGGCAGGTTTTGCGTTATACCTATTTTTGCCTTTTTCCCCTCACTTTTTTCCCCAGCTAGACCTCTTTTCTAGCCTTTGCTTGTCTATAATCAAGCAGCTGTATCAAGCTTTTTCCAGCTACACCATCTTTTTTTTCATTTTTCCAACCCATTTTTTACCCTTTTCCTCTCTTCCTGTGGCTAGGCCATTCAAGCTTCTTTTCTAGCCTTTGCTTGTCTATAATCATTAGGAGACGTATCAAACTAGTCCCCTCTCACAGCTCACTGAATTCCTTTTTTGCATACTCCTTGATTCCAACCGAACCCTCATTGCAGACCCAAACCTTTTGCTCTAACGAGCTCCTCCTTCATTTTTAAAAAGGCTGTCTTTTTTTTAGCTGCCGTCTGATTGGCTCAGCGGAGAGGCACTGCCCCCAGTCCGGCTCTCAGTTCCCTTCCAACCACCGACCTGGTAACAGCTCCTCCACAGACTTCCCTCCTTTCTCTCCATACCCCTTTACTCTCTCAGCCTTTCTCAACCTTCACCTTTTACTCTCCCCACCTTTTACTCTCTCTCTCTGCCTTTACTCCCTCCACCTTTACTCTCCCACACATCGCCTTTTACCTCAAGCCCTTTTCCTCTCTCTCAACCCCAGCTTTCCTTCATTTCTCCTCAAAATGCACAGTGACACTCCAACCTCTCTCAGGACCCGAGGTCCAAGTCTGGGCTCATGTGTTCAAGCAGACGCACTACACACTTTCCCTCTATTTCTCCTCAAAATGCACAGGGACACTCCAATCACTTTCTGTCTCATGTGTCCAAGCACATTTTCCTCTCTCTCAAGCCCAGATTTCCTCCATTTCTCCTCGAAATGAACAGTGACACCCCAACCTTTCTCTTGGCCAGAGGTCCAAACCCTCTCTCATGTGTCCAAGCACAAGCATTACACACACAGAAACACAGATCCGTCCAATTTTGATATAAAGTGGTTATCAAAATGGCTGCCAGAATAGACCTGCCTAATTTCGATATAAAACTGATATCAAAAGGAGCTGGGACTCTAGACTGGAAATCGACCTGTCAAAAAATGATTTATGCTATGTAGATCTTTACTACTGATATGCTTTCTAACTCAGCCATAAAAATTCAGTCTGAACTCTGAAAATTATGCTTCTTCTCCCCAATGTATGCACCAGAGTAATAAAAGTTTGCAGACTGATTTAGACTTTTATAGACACCTGTACAACCCTAGTATCTTTAGTAGGGTTGCACAAGTGTAATTGAAATGAACTTTCAGGCCAATTCTTTTCCTGATTCAAATGGCAGAATTCACTCTGCAGTCATTCATAATTAGCTGTGTTGATTCTACAGGCCAAAAGAAGTTAAAAAAAAAAAGCAGTAATACCTTATGTTGTTTACTAAAACTAGCCCAAGAACAGATGTATTGAGTAAGATTGTTATTAGAATCACCTTTCAGAGTAGAACTATAATTTATGTTTGTCACTGTGCCCTCATTCTTACTTAAGGTCATGTTGCATAGTGAAACAAGTCACGCACAGAATAGGATTTCCTAAAGCTGAGCACAGCTGACTTTTTTTTATTTTCAATACCTTAATAGAGGCAGTTGGTCATTGTGGAAATTTTGCCAATTATTAATTGTATTTTAATTGTGTGCTGTGAGATAATATGTGTCTGGGTATAAACTTAGTTATGTATCCTAACAACTCATGTTGAGTAGGAGGCTTAAGTTTTCTTGAGAAGGCAAAACTTTCCCAGACACATTCAACAATTCTCACAGAATGGGGCCATCAAGGTGTGAATAAATATCTTAATACCCGATACCAGAACTATTCACCTGTGATTACTAAGCCCAAATGTCACTGTAGCTAGTGGTTTAAGAGTAGATATGCAAATTAAGTATTGATAAAACTGGACTGAGGTAGAGAAAATGTGATGTCTCTTCAGGAAATACATCTGCAGCCAGCAAAGGTCATTGTACTAATGTTAATAGATTCTTGCTGGGTTGACAGGAGACAACAGTGTGACAGACTGGAAAATACGTGGTCAGCTTCTGTTGGACTTAAGTTTCCCAGGACTGGATTTCTCCAGCACCAAACTCATATAAACACCCACATTCACAGATTAACAGAGCACATCTGAGTGGATTGGGTCAAAACAGCACTTTTAAGCTGACACCCTTATATGCCCCGAACTCAACAAGCTGGGTCAAACAGCATGTTCTGGCTGCCACCCTTATATGCCACTGGGGTTGCACCAGAATAGAGTACTTCTAAGCAGGCTGGGTCAAAACAACACTTTTAAGATGACACTCTTAGGCCATGTACACACTACAGGAATCATTGCGCAACAAGCCCGTTGAGCTTTAAAAGTCACGTGGTTTTTGTAGCGCAGTATCATGTCCACACTGAGCTGCTTGTGACGGAACAGAGCCCACCCACCCCCCTCCGCAATTTGCGATTTCATAAGAAACCCAATTGGATTGTGGGAACCTATCCCACAGTTCCATCCATCCAGATTCGTCGCTAAGAATCCTGGGTAGAAGGAGAGTAGCGCTCAGCACCATGGATAAAGTCTTGGTTTCCCATGGTGCATTCTGTTCCCCTTGCATCATGAGAGTTGCTACTAGCAATTCACGCCCATTTTCAACAGTACCACGTTGCTTCCCGGAACTCCTTTTTGCAGCAACATGGGTCCAGCTCTGATCTCGACTGTTGCCTTCAGCATAATGAATACATCTTGGCTGGTCACACAGTATGTGTTCAGCTCTGAATCAGACCAGGATTCAGATGACCCTGGACTGGTGACTGCCATGCAGAACAACAGCACCACATTGCTGAGCTCCTTCACAGAGCATCTGCAGATGGTGCACCGCTGGTTCTGGTCAAGAGAGGCAAGCATCAAGTTGTGGGACCGCATCATTTTGCAGGTGTGGGATGATGAACAGTGGCTACAGAACTTTCAAATGAGGAAAGCCACATTCATAGAACTGTGTGAGGACATAGCCCCTGCCCTGCCAAAATGAGAACCGCCCTCACTGTGGAGAAGCGTGTCGCAATTGCACTGTGGAAAATGGCGACTCCAGACTGCTACCGGTCAGTCACAAATCAGTTTGGAGTCGGCAGGTCGACCGTCGGGTTAGCCCTTTCACGAGTGTGCAGAGCCATTAATCGTGTTCTGCTCTGGAGGACAGTGACATTGGACAATGTGCGGGAGATCGTCGATGGATTTGCAGCCATGGGATTCCCGAACTGTGGAGGGGCAATAGACAGCACATCCTTCCCTATTCTGGCTCAGGAGCATCTTGCAACTGAGTATATTAATAGGAAGGGCTACTTCTCCATGGTGCTTCAGGCACTCATGGATCACAGGGGGTGTTTCATGGACATAAATGCGGGGTGGTCGGGTAAGGTGCATGATGCATGCATTTTCCGAAACACGGGCCTGTACCGGAAGTTGCAGGCAGGGACCTTCTTCCCCGATGATAAAATTACTATTGGGGATGTGAAGATGCCCATAGTAATCAAAGGAGACCCAGTCTACCCACTGATGCCTTGGCTCATGAAGCCCTATACTGGCAATTTGGCTCCAAGCAAGGAGTGCTTCAATTACAGGTTAAGCCGGTGCCGAATGACCATGGAGTGCACCTTTGGGCGCTTAAAAGGCCGCTGGCACTGTTTGTATGGGAGGCTAGACTTGAATGACAACATTCCAGCCACCATTGCGGCATGCTGTGTCCTTCATAACTGCTGTGAAAATAGGGGAGAGAAATTTCCCCCTTCATGGGACGTGGAGGCTGAGCGGCTAGAGTTTGCCTTCCAGCAGCCAGCCACTAGGAGTATCAGGGGGGCACAGCTGAGAGCCGTCCCCATAAGGGAGGCACTTAGGGAGCATTTTAGTCATGGGGACTTATAGGACGCATTACATCACTGGGCAGTAGTGTACCTGCGCACCACTGGGTGCTGATTACGTGGGTGGGAGGAGAGATAGCGGTAGGGGGCGTGTACTGTACTATGCTCGAATGAGTGAATAGTAAACATTCAACAACTAAAAATTATTGTGTATAAATAAAGACACTGCACAGTTGAAGTGATTTAATTTTATTATTAGAAAATATTAAATAATTACAGTAAGCAGTGCCTGCACCACGGGCTATAGATGTTTGTAGGTGCGTGGCTCAATGCCATAGCTTTGTGCAGGAGTGGATGTAACATTGTACCAGGAGGGTCCCTGGGCTTCAAAAGAACTGCTTTGAGGGAGAATGGGGCAGTGGGGACAGAAAGTGTTGCTCTGGGTGCAGGGAGGGGGGGCGAGCCTGGAGCAGCTGGGTCTGCAGACCAACCATGATCTTCAGCAGTTGGGTCTGCTCCTGCAGGATGCTTATGAGGGCATCCTTCTGCTTCTGCCTCCTCAAATTGTTTTCCTTGCACTCCTGCCGGCACTCCTGCCTCCATAGTCTAGTCTATCTTGCTGCTGCCTCGTTGGACTGCATCAGCTCTTGGAAGATATCCTCCTTGCTCCTGCAAGGCCTCCTCTTTATCTGTTTCAGCTGGTCAGTTGGCGCAGACCACTGACCAGCGAAGGTCGTTTCTAAGGAAAAATGAAACATCATAAGTAGTGTTATTGTTCTCATTTTGGTTAAAGAGCTGGTAATATGCTCTGCCGCCACATTCCTCAGTGCCCATGGAACAGGGCATTGTCGGGGACTGAAAGGGCTTTTGCAAAGGGAGGTTTGGATTGCCGAGACAAGACACACAGCTTCGTGAACTATTTGCAGTGCCTTGGGTTCACATACGGCACGGCCATGGAAGCCAATATCTCGCTGTTTAGAGTGCCCCTGCAAGCCAGAATGCATATCCTGCATTTCACTGGTTATAAGCCAGGACCGTACGCAGCAGGCTTGTGCGCAGCCATGGCTCCCACTGCTATGGTTTGCAACTGGCAAGGGAGAGTATCCCTCTATGGGGGAGGGAACACAGTTGCTCTCCCATTGAATTTAACTAGGAGGCTGTGGAAATACATCCAGGGACCTTCAGTGAGCTCAATGGAGAGGATTTCTTGAGAATTACAGCATGCATTGATGCACTGCTTGTGTAATGCGGGGTAGACCCCTCCCCAACCAAAAAAGAAAGGATGAAACTCAAAATTCCCATCTCCTGCCTGCTCTTCATTTGCCTGCAAAGCTTATCCAGCAAGCACAGAAGCCAATTCCGATGAAACTTACCAGAGCTCCCCTCTGCTGCATCCGAAGACAGCATGGAGAAGAAATCTGGGAAGCATGTGTCGGGAGGTGTGGAGAACAGATCCTGGCAACCTAGGTCGGCTGCACCACTTTCAGCCTCCAGGTCATCCTCCACCTCCACTTCCTCGTCCACAAATTGCTCGTCACCATCTGCTCCGGTATCCTTTTCATGGGGGATGCTGACGTGTCCACAGGAGCTTTTGGGGTGGTTGTGGGATCCCTGCTCAGGATTGCTTCCAGCTCCTTGTAAAATCGCCATGTAACTGGCGCTGAGCCGGAGCACCGGTTTGCCTCTCTGGCTCTGTGGTACATTATCCTCAACTCCTTCACCTTTGACCTGCACTGAAGAGTGTCTTTCTCGTATCCCTTCTCTGCCATGGACCGAGAAATCTGGCCAAAAATATCAAAATTTCGCCTGCTGCCATGTAACTGTGCCTGCACAGTGGACTCTCCCCAGATGCCTATGAGATCAAGCACCTCAGCTGTGGTCCACTCTGGAGCACGTTTGCCGCGTTCAGCTGCCATTGCTCTTGGAGAACACAGCTGCACTCTACACCGAACAAACTGGAAGAGCGAACAATTTAAAAATTCCCGGGAATGATGGGAGGGTGGGTACAGTCACGTCACAGCCACAGAGCACAGGAGGAAGTGCAGAAGGGATGGAATTAGAATTCTGGGACATTTCCAGAGGCTTCATATTGCTCAGCAACTATACACACATGAACTATCGCAAAACAGCTGTTCCGCAGTAGTCGCTAGCACCCTCGTTTTGGTGGTTTACATGTTGCGTGGTAAGACGGCTGTTACTGCGCAACAACATGGATTTGTGGGTGGACGCTGTTCTTGTTATCGCGCGATAATGAGAGTTATCGCGGAATAACTTTGTAGTGTGTACAAGGCCTTATATTTCCCTGAACTCAATAGGCTGGGTCAGACAGCAGTTTCCAGTTGCCACCCTTATATGCCACAAGTTCAGTTCCTTGCTATCCCCACCTTCACTCTACAATTGTACTAGCAGTAACTCCCTTGATGAGCAAACCCCACAGGATTTTTGAGTGCTATAGAAATCTTTAGCTTAGGTAAGAGAAGCAATGCTGCCCAGCAGAATAAGGAAGCCTTGAACAGGAAGGAGTAAATGAAATTGGGAGTAAGTCAGGCAACCAGATTGATTATAAAAGTTATTTTATTCCCAGGCAGATAGAGTAATAACCATACAAGGAGAGACCAGTAAACAAAATAGTTACTCTATTACATGGTTGCAATTGAGGTACTGAGGAAATCTACACCAAGTTTGATTGCAAAAGTCAGGTTTAGAAAGTTATATCTGGAGTGAGAGAGTGAGATCAAATTAGGTCTGAGGGAAAAAAGTGGGCTCAACTGAGAGAGAAAGAGGGAGTCTCACCACTCAGTGCAGTTTAAAGTGGTTGACCATTCCCAGGAGACAGGCTTTTCAGCTTTGGGTCTAAGTGCTTGAGGCAAGTAGAACACCCAACACAATCAATTAGGAAAAGGGGAAGTCCCAGAGGAACTGATGCATTTTTTAGATCCAGGCACCAGAACAAAGTTTTGAACTTTGGATAGGGCTTTTTGTAGAGAAGACAGTGGTGTACCGAGAGGTGGGGGGCACTGATATGTACGGTGGAGAATGATGCGAGGCTGGCCCTTACAAGGCCCAGGAGGAGGGACACAGCAGGCTCTGAAATGTTGCCGGTAGGACACCTGAAAACAGGCAGGGGCTCCTAGCAACAGTGGGTTTGTTGCCCGGAGTGCGCAGCACCAATAAACACACCAGGGCGGAGAAGCACACTAAGATTTATTTGAGATCTCAAGCAGGCACACGGAGACAGACACGTCTCAAATCATGTGCAACCCCCCTTTGGTTACAATTGCTTTTATATAGTTGAATACTAGCTGGATCTGGGCTGTCAGCATTTCCCAGTCTGTGTGTGTAAAAGGATTCTACCCCCCTTCTCTTCTCCTTGGACGAAAACCAAACTTTCAAGGCTGTGTTATTATTGCAAGCAGAAACCGGCTGAGACTGATACTATTATTTCGTTATGGGGAACAGGTTATGAGTTCCTGCAACCGGGAAACATCAAGGCTGTGTTATTTGGATTGTTGGGCGCCAGTTATGTCCCAGCTGTGTCTGAGTCTGGAGCGAAGGGGATTCATCGACACTGTGGCCTTCCACCCCTTCGAGTTACCCAGTGCGCAACCCCAAACACAGCCAGGGGCATCAACAGAAAGGTGCTGAGCCTGTAGCATCCTTCTCATGAGGTGAAGGGCCAGCCTGGCACCCACTTCAGGTGTGGGGGAGGCCACCCCCATCAGAGCTGGCACTGGACTGGAGTGGCAGCAGATAAGTGTTGGGGGAGCTTTAGGCCAGGTTGGGCTGGCCCTTAAAAGGGGTCATAGGAGATGCTGAGCAGCACCCCTCAGCATCCCCAAGTGTCATGATGTCCCCTTCCCTCCTCTGCAGAATCTGTGGAAGGAGGGGTGGGGGGGATTGGAGTTGCCCTGTCTCAGCTGGGGCCAGGCTGGAACAGTGGAAGGTAAGTTCTGGGGAGTTGGGCTGCCCTTCAGCAGGGAGAAGGCTGCAGGAGGTGCTGAGGGGCACTCTTTAGCACCCCTCTAAGCCCCTCCACATGTAATGAAGGGCCAACTTGACCCTCCCCTCCCCAGGTGGGTGAGGGAGGCTGCCCTGTCCTAGCTGGGACCAAGCTGCTGGACTGCTGCAGCCTCATGCCCTGGCCCAGGTACAGACCCCCTCCATGGGTCAGCTAGAATATGGGGCTGGGAGCCTCCTGTCAAGTGTGGGTGGGGGCATGAGGAGATGCAAATGTAGACTTGGTCCCTGGGTACCAGGCACCCTTGTTATGTCACTGGGAAGAAACAATGGTTCAAGGAAGAACACTAGGTTCATTTATGGGTAAATGATGAGACAAGGGAATATACCAGAGTTGTTTTGTTTAGACCGAACAATAGGAACTGATCATTCCTGGCTATGGGCAATGTTACTTTGAAGGACCTCACAATGAAATCAGGCAGATTGAGTATTTTAAGTATTAATAAAGGATTTATGAATAGAATTGATCTGATAATTGCTGAGCTGACGGTGTGCAGACATGGGTTCATTCATATCTGGAGCAGAGATCCCCCATAATGCAGAGATAGAGATATTAAGAGATATTAAGAGATATTAATAGAGATATTTCCTTGTTCCGTCTTTAATGCAAATAAGGCTCTCTGTTCTCCATTCTGTACGCTAATGGAGATGCATCCTCACATCTTCAATGTGGATGAGGCTAGGGGAGTTGCCTCAATTCTATTACCCTTGTTGGGAAGGTTTTAGGTGTATTTCCACCTGCCTTTTCATTGCTTTTAATGAGTCTATCTCTGATCAGTTCTGGTTTAAGCAGAAGCTGGGGGGAGAGGGTTCAGGTGAGTCAGACAGTAGGAGTTTTGCGCTCTGGTTTCCCAAGATCACAAAGATGACAGGTAACACCATGACTGTGACAAATGATTTTCTTGAAGAAGCTCTTTGACAGAAGACAAAAGAGGAGGAAGTTGGTTTACCTATTACTCTATTTCTGTAACTTAATCTAAAATCTAATTAGAAATTGAGAGAAATGAATGACTGTATGATGAGGCAATTATTTATGTTTGTTTAAAGTATTTTTTATCTTTTTAAAATAGGTTTGGAATGTCAACACACTAGTGATGCTTAAAAATTTCCTGTAAAAATTGTTTTTCATGCTCAGATTTTTGCAAAGTGTCTGCTTTCTGTGTAAAT
This sequence comes from Pelusios castaneus, assembly GCA_007922175.1. NCBI lineage: Eukaryota > Metazoa > Chordata > Testudines > Pelomedusidae > Pelusios > Pelusios castaneus. The sequence continues at coordinate 14,773,776 of ML685792.1, read as the reverse complement.
CTTTGCCTTTTCCTAAAAAAACTAAACATCAGAAAACAGAAATGTTTTTATTTAAAAGTTCAAAGTGATTATGGAAAATTTTTACAAATAATTTTATCTTGTTATTAGTAACAATTTCCATTGTGTATGGGGGATGGAGAAAGCCAGTTTCCATCATCTCCACTGCACAGTTCTGTCTCGGATGCAAAAAACATATGGATAACCTAAAAACAGGGGTGTAAGCAGGGCCAGATCAAGGCCCTAGGGTTCTTGGACCTACCCACTCTTCTGGGACCCTCCATGGTGGTACACAGCCTGGGGGTGGGGTGGCCTGGTCTGGCTGGCACTGGGGAGTGGAGTTTGGGCCAGCTGGTGCTGGGGGGGGGGGAATCCAAGTTTGAGGGGGGTCTAGGGCCCGCAGCCTGGCTGGTGCTGTGGAGAGGGTTCTTGGACCTGTGGATCAGCTGGCACTCAGCGGGGGGTGGGTCCAGGGCCTGTGCTCCAGCCAGTGCTAGAATGGGGTCCAGGGCCATGGGCCAGTCAGCTTCCCAGGGCCCTTGGCCCAGGGACCATGGTCATGGTGCTCCTGCCCTGCCCCCAGGCTGGCTGGTCTGCAGAGGGGCAGGGCTGGAGCCTCTAAAGCCTATGCCTTAATCCAGCCCTGGGTGTAAGGGAAGAGTTCTGAAAGATGGAGCACTCTATTCCTGTCTCAGTTCCAGGTCCAAGAAGATAGGATCCGTTTCCACTTAGGGCTGAGTTGCACATGGTAAATTCACCAGAGGTGTGAACAAGAGACTAAGCAAGACAAGGAAACAGAAGAAGGGCCCATACTTAAGTCATCCTGAAACTGACTTTCACTATAAATACGTCATTCCAGTGACATAGAGAGGTTGCATTTTCTTGGAAAGTGCTGTTTTGCTTAGTTGATGAAGAACTCATGCTTTGAATGGTCATGAAATAAAGCCCACTGAAGTCAAAGGAAACACACTCTTCAATGAGCTTTGAATAAGTTTAACAAGACTCCCCATACACTTTTGGGGCTGCTGCTATTGCTGCTAACTAATCGTTACATTTCACGGCTATTATTTACAAAATCTTGTTAATATTCTGGGTGGTTTCAGATGTTTATTCCATTTAATTAGATGAATTTGGGACCAGGTGGATTCTGTGGGAAAGGATTAGGTAGGCAATGATGATGAAGAAAAATGAATGATGAAGAAAATATTTTCTCAATTGTATTCTTAAAATTTTGGTCTTTGTTCTAATACAGTCTACTCTGTCAAACACTTTGGACTATGTAGGCAATTTGGAAGCTAGGTCATCTGTCTTTTTTTTCATTACTTTGTATTTTAATCTTCTCTATTTTTATCCTTGAATCTTGGTTGAATCTGAGGGAAAGAAGTGCTTTAATGCAAATAACCTGTCCCTCTTTGAGCTGCCCTGAAGATAACTATTTACCATGAATAATATGTACAGGATACACATTCTTAGTAAGTTAGTTAATCTCCTTGAGCATGTTAATTAAACCAATACAAGAGACTAATCTTTTGTCAATATTAAATTAATGCCAGGATACTCTGTTTTATAATATTTTGTAAATTTACTTTGTGCGTTGGGTGTTACCTAAGTATACAGTACTATACAAATGAAAGTATACAGTGTGTGTCACCTAGGTATACAGTATTGCACAAATAAATTGACATTGGCCTTTTCAAAGTAATTCCAGATGTCCATGATAAGTGAGAGGGCATGCTGCTGTTGTATATATCCCTTCCCTGTACGTAGGTAAATCACTTTTTGTATGGTGAAAAACTGGTTCTTTATCTCTTGTATATGTTTGCTTTATTTTATATAGTTTTTCTCTGATGATTAAAAGTGGCTTGCATGTAAGGGACCAGGAAACTCACGGGTCATTCTCATCTTGAAAATGATATTTGCCTGAAAAAGTCTACATAGAATAGTTATAAGTAATGCCTAAGATTACTAAAAGTGAAAGAAGTTAACAGAAAAAAATTGTCCCCCTTTATATTTGCCAGCAAGTCAGGGTCTGATCCTACACTCACTGAAGTGAATGTGGGTCTTTTGCACCAATTTCAATAGGTGTTGAATAAGGTGGCCCGACAGTTTGTCCATGCTGAAAAGATTCTTGTAAATATTAAAAGTATGAAAATGAAAATATCAGTATATACAACTGAAAATATGTTATATCCGATTCTGGAATTTGTCAAACTAGACAACTAGACAAAGAACTATTCTAGTTAGTGACCATTAATCACCTGTATTTAAGAGGAAGATTAATTGAAAAGACATGTATCTGAAATTCCACACCTTTATTGAATGGCGTTTTAGAAAATTTGTAGACAGTAACTTTAGTCAGAATGTGGGAAATAGAACACATGATTGAAGATGAGACAGTGATTTACCATCTGAGGACTATAAAGGCCATTTTGTTGCTAGGAGACACCATGAAATTTTTATTGAAATGCCAATATTTGGGCAAGGACTGGTGGAAGGAATAATTGAGGGTTGAAGCCTGGGGTTGCGTTTTACTGGCTCCTAGCAGATGGTGACTGGATAGATCTTAAAAACACCAAAGCCTAGTCTCTTCAGGTGCTTCATCCAGGCTAGAGGGAATGTGGTTTTGAGACCAAATTTGGAGGACATAGGATCCAATAGTTACCAGAAAGGAAATATTAACTCAGATAAGACTCTTCTGTGCTTGAGATGGTAAAGCAGGCACGTATAGATGAACAATAACTGAGTTCATGCATGAATTTGCTTTTAATTAATAAAGTAAGAATTTGTTAAACATATCTGGAGTGGAGCTGAAGAAGACCTAATGTGTTGATCAGGAAGCTTCCTTGTGGACAGAGTCTTTGGAAATGAGGGGTGACACAGGAGAAAATTGTGTTGATCAGAAAGCTTCCTTGTGGACAGAGTCTTTGGAAATGAAGGGTGACACAGGAGAAAATTTCCAAGTCTGAAGATTGGTAGTGGCAGCACTTTACTCGAGTCCAGAGCATAGGAGACATAGTGTGATGACAAAAGCACCTGTTTCAAGAGCCGATTATCCTTCTTATTCAATGTCTCCTTTCCCATGTTGTCCAACCTATGCCAAATGTCATTTTCAAGTTGACAATGAACCTTTAATTTCTAGGTTTCTTTCATGAAAGTCACTTGCAATCAACAATTACATGGAATATAGAAAACATAAACAAGAGATAAAGAAAGAGGTTTTTAAAATGCCGGACGCTATTTACTTAGGTAAGGGGAAAGGATGTGTATAACAACTTTGTGCAGCCACATTTATTTTGGATATACTGAAGCTTTTTTAAAAGGCCAATATCTATTTGTGCAGTACTGTGTACTTAGGTGACACACGCCATATATTTTCATTTGTGCAACACTGTGTACTTACGTGACAAGAAATGCACAAAGTAAATTACAAGAAATTATTAACCAGAGTATTCTGGAATTGAAATTAATATTGACAAAGGATTAATATAGATTTCTCTTCCTCCATTCAATAAAGATGTGGAATTTCAGATATATGTCTTTTCAATTAATCTCCCTCTTTCTTAAATACAGGTGATTAATGGTCACTAACTAGAATAGTTCTTTGTCTAGTTTGACAAATTCCAGAATCGGATATAGCATATTTTAAGTTGTATATACTGATATTTACATTTTCATAATTTTAATATTTACAAGTATCATGTGAGGTTCCTGGGAAATAAGTGTTGTATCTTCAGAGTGGCTGGAAGAGAAGGGCCAAAAATGAAGAAAAGTAAAATACAAGCCACTCAGAATATAAATAACACTAAACAATTGATAGCAGTGAAAAGTGACAAGTAATTAACAGCAAAAGAAGCAGTCATAAAAAGCCTAGGTATACAAGTACACAACACCTTACTCAAAGCTCAATGGCTTTGTCTACACTGGCAAGTTAGTTCGAATTAAGGAGGCTTAATTCAAACTAACTAAAGCCATGGCTACACTAGGCTTTAGTTAGTTCGAATTAAGGGCTTCCTTAATTCAAACTAATAAGTTTGAATAGGATATTCGAACTAAGGGGTTAATTTGAACTAACTAGTTCGAATAAACAAATGTGGCCATGTTTATTCAAACTAATTTCTTAGTTCGAATTAACCGGCCATTGAAATGAATGGGGGTCGCTAATTTGAACTAAGGACGTGCTTGCTTAGTTCGAACTAACATTCCAGTGTGGCCATGCTAGTTCGAATTAAGCTAATTCGAACTAACTAAAATTACTTCAAATTAGTTAGTTCGAACTAATTAATTCGAACTAATTTTAGCAAGTGTAGACATAGCCATTTAGTCTTTCCACTGACTTCAACGGGCTTTGTAGAATGTCCATTCATCAATCACATGGAGTAGCACTGCCTAGTAAAATACAGCCTGTCTGGAGTAATATGTTCATGGTGAAAGTCATTTTAGGATGGCTGTTAATTAAGGGACTTTCTCTACCTCTTTCTCTTGCTTGATCTCTTGATGGCTCCTTTCCTTCTCTAGTGAATGCCAACTTTTGCCTTGTGGAGCTCCCCATCTGTAAAAATGAGGTTATTAATAATACTTCCATACCTCATAGAGGTGTTATAGAGATACGTACATTAGAGGTTTTGAGGTGCTCAGATCTTACAAAAATGGGGTCACATAAGTACTTTACATAGGCACTTATTTTCTCTCTATCTTAGTTCCCTATCTGTAACTTTGGTTTATTTCTGTTTTCTCACCCTTTTACATTGTGAGTGTAGATAGTCCTTTCCCTGATAAACTTACAATGTTTTTGTAAACCTGTACAGCACTGAATGCAACTGGTCCTTGATGCCATTTTGGGCCTCTAATAACATAAATAAATTAATCTGCAAAACTGACATTTAATAAAAAAGGAATAGGGAAAAAGAAAAATTAGGGAAGAGTAGAATGTGTTGGTTTTATTTTATTTTTATTTTTGTGTAGTGAAATATATTCATTAAAAATAAAGTTAATGAATTAAAGTAGCTAGTTCCTGGATTTTAAACATCAGCAACACTATCTCTAATCTTTTGGGGCCAGATTCTCACCTGGTCTCAATCAATGTAGCATCTCATCTTTTCTCTCCTTTTCCCTAAACATTTCCATGTTACCTATGTTTGGTCAATGGGGAGAAGGGAGTAGCACTGACATTTCTGTGATTAGGAGCCCTTAGTCTGTCCCACCGCAGTTCTGGAAGGCCTTAGGGAGACACTGTAGTGCCAATTGACAAGGATTTGTGACAAATCAGTGGGGAGTAAGCCAAGGACTGCAGGGAGCCCACTGTCCCCTTCTCCATAGCAAATGACACTGCTGTTCGTCACCCTAGCTCATGAGCTACCCATCATTGTCACTCACCTTGGCTTCTCAATGATTGCAAGTCTCTTATGCTGCTCTAACCCTAGCATCCCAGCTTCAGTAATAATAGAGTAAATGTTCTTCTCACTGAGTAGACAATGATCCACTTCACACCTACAGAGGTCTGAAGGCTCAAACCAGCAGCAGCAATGGCATGTAGGTTACAGAGAAGGTGTTCAGGTACATTCTGTGGTCCTTTGCTGTCTGAAGAGGCTCACACATCAAGGTTGGGATTGCAAATGGTCCAGTAGAGCTGTAAGAATGTGAGTGACAACTTACATGAGTCTACTGGACGACAATTCTGTGACAGGCAGCCGAATGGGCTGTAGTAGTGGACACAGCCAAGTTGCTTAGCTGTATCAGACCCTGAAGCCGGGTTGTGAGATAACATTTCATCCCTCCAGCACTCAGTCTGTTCCCCTTGCAAAGCCCTTTTCTCGGGTTTTGTAATAGGGACAACATTGTCACCTTACTGGATGAGGATTAAGTCAGTGAAAGCATGGATGTGAGTGTGAAAGTGTGGAACTGGTATGTGGAAATGTCCCAGTTGGAATTAAGCAAAAGTCAGCCATGAAAACATCTGAGACATCATTAGAGTCAGAAGAGTTGTGAAGACAAAGAAAAGTCTGTTAATTGTATGTAAATATCTGCCAGCTGAGAATGTTGATGGAAGGGGGAAGGAGGAAACCCAATTAGTGTCAGCAGATGTAATGGCTGTAAAAGATGACATGCTTAGGTTGCTGATGAACCAAACAACATGTCTCTGTTAAGGCTATAAAAGTTCTCCATGAGCCCCAGATTTCAGTTTCTTAGACTGATATTTAATTTTGTCTGTGCACGTGAATGAAAGTTTCTTGAACACAAGACATGGTAGCCATTTTTGGAGATTTATTATGTCTGATGCCAGTCAGGGGAAAGACTAGAAATGGAACATCTAGTTTAAGGACCTATGTACTTTTAACTTGAATATTCCATTCCAAAATTTTTTTTTTTTTATTGTTTTTTATTATTTTTTTTTTTTTTTTTTTTTTTAAAGACAGTCTGGTTTCCCTGGCTGTTTTGAAAGGTTTAAAAGTTCTAAGAGCCTGGAAGAGGGAAACCCTGTTAATACTCAGAAGTGCTGATGTTAAAGACATGCTGAAATAAAAGGGTGTCTTTTCTCTGCTAAGGAAGGTTATAGGTAAACTTTCTGTGATGAGAAACTGTTGAGAGAGAAAAGAAGATGCATGTAGAAGGCAGTTATTTCAATAGCACTGCTATGAACTAATTTCAGTTTGAAACTCATAAAAGATTCCCCCTCTTCTCCACCCCCGTCCTTTGACTATTCTGAGCAGAACAAGCATTTTATAGCCCTTTTTCAGGCTGCAGTCCTTTGAAACAGTTAGCCCGAGGGCTAGAGGAATAAGGGGAGAGAAAAGTTATCAGCAAAGGAGCATGTTTTATGACAAAAAGGGGGGGTATTTTATGTGAAAATATGCATTGCTTAGGTCTAATGTTGATGGGTGTAAACTACGACTTTTTTCTTCTTTACTTAAAGCCTCAAATAGTGGTGGTTGTTTTGTGAGATACATCATAAACTTTTGGTGGACTTTGTAGCTTTGCAGAGATGTTTTATGGACTCTGCTTGGTGGTATGAGTACCTGCAGTTGTGTGAAATCATCTTCACAGATTTTAGATACTTTTCAGTACAATAAACCTAATGGATTAGATTTTTTGGACACATATTTCAGTAATTTATACCATCTCAAAACCTAGCTCTGTATGTTTCCCAGAACTTTACAAGAAACTGAAATCCCAACAGGTAACTGCACTGTAATTTTGCTATAGATAACATAATGACACTTAACCCATAAGTGCCAATTTCATCTTCAAGGTGCATTATAAACATGGTTTAAGCTGTACATAAATACCTCTGAATAATAATGCAAAATTAAAAGCTCTGACTGTAAAGCAGACAGGTGAGGGTATCCCAGGTTAAGCGTTATTTAAGGGATTCCCTTGTCACCTGACCTTCCCCAAAACGTTCACTCTTCATTGCCAGGAATTACTGTAGGTTAAGCTTAGCTGAGTTAAAATGTAAAAAAGGCAATAAAATTCCAGTTGCATGGTGATTGAATCAATATTGTACGGTATCCTGTATGTCAGATTTCCAATTTCACCATGAAAAAAATTCTATTCCTGTTTACTTTCTTATCTGAGTAAACATTGCACCCATATTGCATTCTTCCTACTTCTTCTCACTTTGCCTGTCCTCCTCTGTGATGGCATTAATTGTGCCTTATATAAAGAAAATTTTTCTGAAGGAGTTCTCAGTCAAGTTTAGCCACCATGGGGCTAAGACTTGCCAGCCTTTTTGCACTGTGGCTGGCTCTCTCTTATGGGAGTGAAATTAAAAAAGGTAAGAGTTAGAAATGGGATGGTGAGAAGGGTGAAAGATTTAATAGTGTAGTGAAGAAAAAGCTAAGCATGCGATGGAATAATTAAAGGGAATAATATGACATCAAGTTTCCTCCTTTCATTTTTAAGACTGGAATGGTGAGGCCATATGGGTGATCTGTAATAGGTAGATGCAGCTCTTTTTGAAGGATGATTTTATAGTTTTTTTCTGAGTTCAGTGGTTTGCTGATTCCTTTTCGTTGATGTCTAACTTGTTGTATGTGAAGAAGTAACAATTGCCTAACATGAAAGTTTCCAGGAGCTTTGCAGGTACTGAGGAATAGCTACGGAGAAAAGGGGTGAGCACCATAAGGAAAACTGTGAATTTGGCTATTCTGAAATAGCAGTAAATGCTTTCTTGTCCAAAAAATGTATATATGGTTAACACTCGGAATAGATTATTTTTAACCTGTTACTTCAGCAATCCTAGATCACAATCTCTCAACCTATATTTCTAAAATAATGAGTTTTCAAGTTAATGTACTTGATGTTAGGATGAATATGTGTTATTGAAAAATAGCAAGTATTTTGGCTATAGGTGGGTGATGCATTTCTGTGCAGGTGATCAGAGTTTTGGATTCTGGGGTTGGTCCCTTCTTGAATGTGCTACCACTAGGAGAGTACATGATGATAGCAATTGAGAAGAAGAGAAGACATTGCATAGCTTTCTGTTCCCACTCTCTAGCGGATGCAAGAATCAGCACTGATCAGCTTTGGAGGGATTTACGTGCACCCTTCCTTAAATGAAGAAGGGGGTTGCTGTAATACAAGGCTTTGTTTGGATGGAGTAGAAAGTAGAGAAATTAGGAGATTCTAAGAATCCCCGAATTTCTCCCCAAAGCAAACAAGATTCAGAGACATCTGGAGAAAGCATCAAAGTACACCCAAGAACTGTAAATATGATGCCCTGCTCTGTGTAGTACATAGAGCATGTTATGGTGCTTTTAAATATGAAGTGTTCAATGGGACCTGTGGTTTTGTTCTCTCAAATTAAATATTGCAAGTTAATCTAGTGTTTATGAATGTGACGGGTGCTGACGCTTGCTTGGCTGTCTTCCCTCACTGCCCATAGCTCTGACAATGGACCTCAAACCTAGTCTACAACAATCTCTGCAATTCCAGTTCTGAGAATAACTTGTAGGTTGTACTATATTTGTGTCAGCTACTGTTGTGGACAAATGGTAGCAGAATTAGTTTAAGACCTCTGAATGTTTGCTATTATTTTCTTCTTGCCTCTATGCCATGGTTTAGTTTTTGTCTTATCTTAAGTTCCTGTGAATAACTTAGTGTAGGGATAAAGCGGAAGATTTTGTGATGGACAAATAGTGGCACCCAGCCCTTGGCTCCAAGAGTGGTCTGACCATGAACTGGTGCTGGGCTTCATGCCCAGAGCACCAGCTGTGCCTGTCTCCTGTTTGAACTGGCTGGCTAGGTGTTTTGCTGTTTTGCAAGGCTGGGCTGTGATGTACTCCTCTTATGTGTTCCTTCAAGTTATCTTGGCACTGGGCCTGATCGTGTGGAGGGAAAACGGGTTTGATCACCCCGCCTTCTCCTGGAATGCTATATGTTAACGTAGCCCATGAGAACCTGTGGACTTCACCACAGGGCTAAGGCAGCGACCTTTGCCAAGAACCAAGGTGCCTTGGAACCCTCCTTGGGGTTGTCCACAGTCATCCAGGGGTTCCCGACTGCTGAAGGGACATAAGCTTCTCTCCACAGTATTCTTTGCTTGTTTAAGGGTTTATTTACTCATCCTGGCATTCAATAAATCCTTTAAGTGGTCTTTGACTGTGTCAGGTGAATCCAAAAGTGAACCTATCCATTGGGGTACCATTTGGGGTAATACTTTGGTATTCCAAATCATTATTTCTAATGAAAATAATGAATTCACACATTAAAAATTCAAGTGCTGGGCACTTTGTCTTGTAACAGATCAATATTTAACCTATATCCCTATGGAATGATAGGGACCTATGCTTGGTTATTCAATAAACATGTTTCCTTTCTGGTGGAACTTGGACCAGGCAAGGGACTAATTTCTATAAAGGAAGTTTCTTGCAAAAAAAATGAAAAAGAAAAATATTATTTAGAATAAATTAAAATACTTGGCATTTTGACCTACAGGCTACTTTAATGATATGGAAATACCATATGATGGGTATTACCATTTTTCAGTAAAGCTGGGAAAATTACTGATTTTTGGTGCAGTGGCAATTCTGAAAAATAAATAATTTTGGGTCAATCAAACTGAAAATTCTAAAAAAAATTGGTGAATCAAAAAGTTGACAAAAATTTTATTTGAGTTTAACATAGCTTTATGTTTCATTTATGGACATATTAGCAATAAAAATCAAAGGAAATTAAGAGGTCAGATTCGCAAAATGTCCAAAGGAGCAGCTTCCTTTAGTCCACTGGTTAGGGCACTCACCTGAGCTGTACCTTAACCACTGGGCTATAGATTGTTCTGGAAGGAACATCTCTTGGTTTCTAATGTTGAAGCTGTTTAACTTTGTATAAAATATTGCACTAGTCATTGGTCCAGAGAGAGAGTGTATGCAAATGACTTTATAGCATGGTGGTTATGGCAGGCTCTGGCAATGTGGGATACCCAAGTTTAATATTACAGTCCCTGCACCATGTCAGGCAGAGCAGGGAATTCATCTGAGAGCAGTGCTCTAACCACTACCAATTCCAAGGTATATAGGAGTTGCCACTGCTACTTCTTATGTGAATGGAGCCTCAGTCCCTTTGTGAATAGAGCCTCCCCTTTAAAAAATTATTTGAGATGAAACTATTTGGCCACTTTGTTTCAAAGTCACAAATACTTTGGGGTTTATTGAAACAGCTTTTTTCAGTGAATAAGCTATTTGTGTAAACAAATGTGCCCATTTCTACTTCTCAGTTTCAACAGGTATGTGCTCTTATCCATAGCACATGCAGTCAGAACTCCAAGAGGTAACCAGGCCCAGCTGCATGTAAAAATGTATGTCTTTTGGTCAGAGAGATGAACATATCTTCTGTTTATTATGCAAACACCAGGGATTTGTAGTTGGTTGGAGTTTTGGCAAATTATTATCCATATATTTATAAATGGCTTATTCTGTATACATAGCAGATATTCTTCTATTGTAAACCTAGCTGTATGCCATAGCTGAATCATTTTAGTATCATTCCTCAGCTGTCTTGCTGAGTAATGTTGCTTATTTTCAATGGATGCTATCTACTTTATTTCACTTTCTTCATCCTTTTTCCATCACTTAACAGGCAGAACCCAAAACCATGGCCACTATGTCTGCAGTACTTGGGGGAACAATCATTTCAAAACTTTTGATGGAGACATCTACCAGTTCCCTGGCCTCTGTGATTACAACTTTGCATCTGATTGCCGAGAGGCTTACAAAGAGTTCTCAGTCCACATTCAGCGTGCTCTGAATAACAATAAACACCCTGAAATCCAGTACATCCTGATCACCATAAAGGATGTTGCAATATACCTCACCCGCACTTCGGTTGTGGTGGATGAGCAAAGGTGAGTTCCCCGACCATCAGACAAATGTCCAGTAGGATGAAAGCCAATTGCTTCCATAGACAAATACAACTGTACACTATGTAGCATTAAAGTACAAAAGAAATTCTGGAGCAGGAACACAAGATTGGCTCTTGTTTATGTTTTTTAACACAGCTCTTGAAGAGGGTTTGATTTTTGAATTGTTCTCTCTGGCAGTGCAGCAACAGAACCCAAAACAGTATCATCATATCTTTAACTGGTGTAAATGGATGTAGCTTTATTGGTTTCAATGAAGCTATGTCTATTTACATCAGCTGAGGACCTCTAAAGATCTACATAAAGCTAGGTGGTGTTTTGTTGCCATCCCTCTCCCTGTCAAGTTCTTGGCATAAGAGAATAGAATTATTTTTTCTTTTAATCTTTAATTAGTTATTTGGAGTTTGGAGAACATTGTGCAATAGATTATAAATAGATAATGCTGGTGAAACATGAGATACTAGTTTATGGCGATATATCCCTTTTCAAAGTAAGCTGTATTTTCCTATTCCTCTAATGTAATCACATAGGGTGCATCTACACTTGTAAATTAAGTCAACTTAAGCTTGCTTAAGTCGACTTAATTTACTCTGCATCTACACTACACTTTCCTTAAGTCGACTTAAGCAAGCTGCTTAAGTCGACTTAAGGGAAATTAAGTCGACTTTATTAAACCTCATTTTAAGTCGACTTTTGGCTTAAGTCGACTTTCCAAAGTCAACTTAAGCCAGTGTAGACCTGGAATAGCCCTAAATCGACTCTAAGTCGACTTAGGGCTCTCCAGGACTCCCCCACTCCTCACCCTGCCCCTATGCCCTGCCAGGGTCCCTGTCCCCCTTTGTCCCATTGTACCCAGGTACAATGGGGCAAAGGCTGAGCTCCCTGGCACTTAGGGTCCCCACTAAGTCAATTTAAAATTTAGGTGCGGACATGCTAAGTCGACTTTGTTAAGTCAATTTAGCTAAGTTGACCTAAATTAACAAGTGTAGACATAGCTAAAGGGATTTAGTTGTCATTATTTAGGTCGAGCAATGCCTTACTCTGCAAGTAGACCTACTGAAGTGAATGAAAAAGCTCACTAGGTAAGATATTGCCACTGGAGTACAGGTGCCAGAACCTGGACCAGATTTAACAGGTTACAACATGATAAAATAAATATGTACCTTATGGCCTCTAACTTGGAAAACAGGTTTTATTAAAAACTGTCACACGCACTCCAGTGAAAACATCCTAAAGGAATAGAAAATAACTTTCTATTTTCAAGGCACCAAGCCAGAATATATGCAGAAATATCAAGATGTCTTTTGACATACATTTCTGAAAAAATTAGAGATTGTTTAGTTGTACACCAAAGAGTTAAGAAGAAATTCACAAGCTGCTTTTAGGTGTCATTTAAAGAATGCTTTGCCATACATTAAACCTAGTCTTCTCCTATATATTATTTATAAAACAATAAAGCCATTTTAAAGGTTTGTAGAACAGGTTTTCAGTGTGTGTAATATTTAATATTCTATAGATTTCATGTTCTTTAACTATGCCCTTGGTATATGACCCTTTGCAATATAAAATGCAATAAGAAATGAAACTGATAGTGCAGGTGAATTTTAATAACTGCCTTGTGGTACCCAATTCATTGACTATTAGCATAAAATTCGTACTTGATAATGTTGTAATCAGATGTTTTTTCAGATGATTATTTAGTGATGTCTTTTTTCAAGTTATATCATAATATTAAAGTATCTGGTGACAGTGAAGTGCTTAGGGGGGATGGGCTGTGTCTGAGTTCAGCCCTCAGATTTAGCCTTTCACTACTGGTGGCATTTCTGCAGCTTGGAAGACTTCTGAAATGTCAATCAGTGAGTGCAGTACAGAGTGCTTTTCTAAGACTTTTTAGTTCTTTTATGGATTATCACAGAATTTTGGACTCAGTAGAGCATATAAAGATTGTGAAATGTCACTTCTGTGCATCTCAATGGCATAGCTTATACACAGAGGCAAGCCAAACACCATTTTGTAGCAGATACTCATAGCTATCCTAGAAAGTGTGGGTCCTCACTGTGAACTACAATTTCTGCATATAGTTGTATGTTCCACGAAGGCAATCTTTGGAATTGAATTTTACTTCTTTACAGGTACCCTATATAGCATAAGAAATGAAACAATTGTAAAATTAAAGAATGAAAGAAATAAAATTTTCAAGGGTGAAGATCAGAATAGAAGAATAGTTATTTATTTCAAAGTCCTATCAGGCTTGATACAGTGTTCATTCAATAAACACTATAAACTCCTCTGTTCTGATTCCCTTGCGAAGAGTCAGCATTAGAAAAGCTCCAAACCCAGAAGACTCCATGCTCTCAAATAGCTGTCTAGTCTTTTACAATTCTTTTTAAAAGTGGTTTTATTCAGGCTCCAATGTTCATGCTATGACCTGTAACTAGTGGTCAGAATGCCAGTGTGTGAGTTTCTAGTTGTCCATACTTTAGCTAAAGAGATTGCATGCCTTCAAAATGTGCAAGATGAATAGTTAGAAAAATCCTGACACCAAGAAATTAAGACATAAATAACCCTGTGAAAGGGTAGGAAAAAAATAAAAGAAATTGTGACAGGGGATATTTGCATGGTCACACACTATTAAACTGGGCAATAACATTTGTTCTGAGAACTGTGTAAAGAAGGAAATGGTATTCATTAGTTTGGCTGGATTCCAATGTAACTACTTCTGTTTGATCAAGTATAGGGCTATTTAGATTGTATTGTAAGAAGTTGTTTACTGGAATGCCTTTATCAATGAACCAAGTTCTGCATTGTGGCTTGTGTAAGCAGTGGAACATAAGGGAGATATGCCACAATGGGATGAATACTTAGTGATTAGCTTCTTATCAGTCAACAGCATCTTTGCTCAATCCTGTTTGACATATTTAAGTCAAATTAATGCCCTTTGCCAAATCTATTAACGATCCTTCCCTTATTATTAGATTATTGAGTTTGGATGCTTTTAACAAGCCCTTTTTTCCCCACACTTTTCTTCCACTTGTGTTTACCATGAGGTCCCATATCTGCTTTGTCCCCATCCCAGATCATTAGACTAGTTTCACAGAAAAATGAAGATTACTTAAAGGGAATATCCAGTCTCCTAAAATGGAGCTATGGTTTTTTGAAAATGAAAGATACTATTCAGTTTTTTGTACCCATTTGTTGAGTGATCCTGAATCTTGAGGGAGCAGAAAATATTCCATTTCCCAGTTCCAGATCCTTTGTTTTCTGATTTTTATTTTTTGCTTTGACTGACTGATTTACATTTCTTTGCAGTGCTGCTGGCATTTTATCTTCTTTCCTAACCTGAGATAGAGATTTCAAGGGATCTGTGGCTCTGAGATTGCTTTGCCTTGTCTAGGTAAATTTCAGGTGGCACTAAAATGTCCACTCTGAAACTTCAAACTGCCTTTAAATAGGAAGACAAACAAGGACTCCTGTGGCACTTTTAAAGACTAAGAAATTTGTTTATTGCATGAGCTTTTGTGGGAGAAAATCCCACTTTGTCAGATGCTTTGAAAGCTCATGCGATAAAGAAATTTGTTAGTCTTTAAAAGTGCCACAGGACTCCTTGTTTGTTTTGCTGATATAGACTAACATGACTATCTTTTTGGAACTTTTAAGTAGGAAGAATCTGAACTGGATTTCTGTGACCAACTAGAATGAATGCTGATTAGAACAATTTAAACCAGGTGAAACAGAAAATATGACTTACCTAAGGAAGTATCTGTGAGGAAGGAGATTTAATTCCCCACTAAACAGAATCTGTCCTGTATAATAGGAAAAAGTTATGTGGGACTCAGAAATGAAAGCCAGAAAAGTAGCAGTCTGCAGAGCCTGGTTCCTCCATGCACCCTGATAGTCCTCTTGCAGCACCTAAGACAGTTCATTTAGTCCTTTCTGTTTCCGTAGTAGGTCTAAAGCAAAATCTCTGATTTTCTTCTCAGTGTAAAAACACCATTCTATCGTTCTGGTTTGCTGATTGAGAGCAATGAGGTCTACACTAAAGTCTATGCAAGAATGGGCCTGGTTCTAATGTGGAACCGTGAAGATGCACTCATGGTATGTACAACACTGAACTTTACTTTTGGTACAATTTGTTCTTAACAAATTAACATAGGCTGAACACAGTCACTGTGTTAAGCAGCTTCTTCCAAATGGTAATGTAAATAACTTACTTTCAGGTGAGAGGGTTCCTTTGTCCATTATGTGAATGAAGTTGAGCATGGAAATGAACTTTTTTTGTCTCTCAGGAGAAGATGAGAAACAAATGAGTAACAGTTAATATTTTGGTTAAAAATATCCTAATGAATTCTGAGCTGCAATCCATTTGTTTGTCCCTTGGAGGGCTGCTGTGCTCTGTTATTCTGCTTCCCAGCAAGTCATAAATTCAACCCCTTTAGGGGAAAAGTTCCTTATTAAAAGAACACTTTCTTCCTAACAGTTGACATAATGTTGACAAAAAGCACTGTCACAGTATAGTAACTTCTCATTTTCATCCACAGTATGTTTCTGTTACTTTCCCATGGTAATTGGTTGCATTCGATTGTGTTGATATTATGTTCAATGCACCAAAACTTAATTTACAATGGAGAGGCATTCACTGTCTCTCCTCTGTTAACTTCCCTTCTTAGTGAATTTATTCTTGTTGAGAATGGTTTTTTTAGTGCTATAGCTGATTTTCTTTCTGTTTTTTATTTAGCTGGAGCTCGACCCTAAGTTTAACAACAATACATGTGGTCTTTGTGGTGATTACAATGGACAGCAGATCTACAATGAATTTATCTATGAAGGTAAGTAGTCTGAGAATATTAGACAGCTATCACAGAAGTCAGGCTTATGATATTGTATGTGGAAGCATCAAAGAGCCCGAATTTACAGAACAGGAACTTAAATTCTGTCTGAGATTTTTCCCATGATCGCTACGGAGATAAATTATTAATGATGTGCTGTGTTCCAAGATCAGCTGACTTTGTGGAGTTCTCTGGTGGTGTGGGATTTCTCACTTATGGGAATTCTAATGAGCTTTTCATGTCCACTTGAAATAGATTTTCTTAATAGTATTAAAATGTTTAGTACAGTGCCTGATGTGTATTAAACAGTTTGTTGGATCACTAGAGTGCCAGGAATCAGATGATTACTTTTAAGTTTGCTGTGGTTATGAAGACTTCTTTAAATCTTTCTTATAGGCATGATGTTCAGTCCGATCACATTTGGAAACTTACAAAAGATTAACCAACCCAACACAATATGTGTGGACCCTGAAGAATCACAATTTATCCCAACTTGTAATCAGCATGTGAGTAATTATAGTGGTCAACTTTTCTTAGCTGGCATGTGGAGATGTTCTTGCACTATGGGGAAATCACTGAGTGTGCAGATGGTAAATGCCTGAAACTTTCCAAGGCAGATGCCATGTTTGTAATTAACTCCAAAGTTATTAACACTGCTATGCCTTGTAAAAGGAGGTATAGAACTGAGGAAAGTTCTTAATTGCTTATGTTTCTCACACAGAATTATTCAGAGATACCCAAAGACTTGGACTCATTCCTCTTTTTGCAACCATGAGTGATGGACAGGAGCAAAGCATCATTTAAGCAAAAAGGATCCTCTCTAGGTTGCAAGGATGCCTTGTAAACTGTTTTCTTCCCTTCCTTCTTAGCGTGCTGCATGTGTGAATCTGCTGACTTCTCCAGCATTTGCTGACTGTGAGTCCCGACTGAATCTGGATATGTATATTAAAACCTGCATGCAAGATAAGTGTGCCTGCAAGGAAGCTGAGGATTCTTTCTGCCTATGCAGCACTATCTCTGAGTACTCTCGCCAGTGTTCCCATGCTGGGGGTCGGCCTGGAAACTGGAGGACACAACAGTTTTGCCGTAAGCATCTTCACAAACTTTGAAGAGCAATTAGTTTATCATGGGTGAAGCATTTAAAAATGCTGATATTGTATATTTATTGTTTTCCCCTCCCTTGCCTTTGTTATTAAGGACATTTACTGAAAGTAGAAATTATGTTCCAGCTGAAAAACATAGGATCTGTTCCTGCTCCCTGTGAAAGTAATGGGATTCTTGCCATTAATTACAGTGGAAGCATGATGAGGATCAGTGTCTTCAGTTCAAGAAGCCAGAAAAGAATGGGGACAAGAAATAAAACATCTCAGAAATTAAACACAAACATATTTAGCCAAATTGCAGCAAAGTTGAGACAATTCCACTGATTTCATAGAAGCCAATATATGCTCTTTCTATTCTTTGCACTGATCGTTTCTCTTTCATTAATTTAGCTAAGACGTGCCCTGGAAACATGGTCTACCAGGAAAGCAGCTCACCATGCATGAACACTTGTTCACATTTGGACATCAGCAGCCTTTGTGAGGAACACTACATGGATGGCTGCTTCTGCCCTGAAGGTAGGTGTCTCTTTCAGTCCTGTCTTAGACATTAGGTCTGGATTCAAGTCTCTTCATATACTCCAGAATATATCTGATAAAGGCTTTATTATCTATGCTTTGCCTTCACTAACCCAGAACTGAAATATTCAATATAAAGAAAGTTACATTTTTGAAATGAATGAATACTTTTTATCAGTTGTTAATTTGTCTTTGTAAATTAATTAATTAAAATTCTAGTATGTATACAAAAGGTGTGCATTAGCTAGTTTTTATTTCAACCAACCTAACCCAGCAGGGCTCTTTGGGTGCGTCTACACTTGTAAATTAAGTGGACTTAAGGAAAATAAAGTCTACTTAAGGAAAATTAAGTCGACTTTATTAAACCTACTTTTACTTCGACTTAAGCCTAAAGTCGACTTTTTAAAGTCGACTTAGGCCAGTGTAGACCTGAAGTAGCCCTAGTTGACTTAGGGCTACTCCATGACTCCCCCACTGCCCTCCCTGCCAGGGGGGTGGCACAGGGGGAGCCTGGCATGCCCCCCACAGGGTCCTGCCAGGGTCCCTGTCCCCCTTTGCTCCATTGTACCCAGGTACAATGGGGCAAAGGTTGAGCTCCCTGGCACTGGGCAAGGGGTGCCCCCCCCTGCCACCGTGGACCTGCCCAAGGTCCCCTAGCCCCTAGAAGTCGACCTAGGTGTCCAGTGTGGACGCTCTAGGTCAACTTTGTAAGTTCCCCCCAAGTCGACTTAAAATTTAGGTGTAGTCATGCTAAGTCGACCTAAATTTGCAAGTGTAGACATAGCCTTTATTTCCATCTGTGGGTAGGCAACATGGTTTATGAGAGCACTACTGCGCCTGAACTGATAGATAGTCCTTTTGGTTAAGCAATAGACACTCTCGTTTTTAGTGGTAGAGTTTCTCAGTTGACAAGGTGCATCATTACATATATGTTATTTACCTGGAGATATTATTAGTAATATGTAACAATGAGCCTATGGTTGTGTTTTGTAGGAACTGTGTATGATGACATCAACGGGAAAGGCTGTGTGTCGGTTAACCAATGTCACTGCAAACTACATGGAAACCTGTATTCACCTGGGCAAAGTGTCACCGATGAATGTGAAGAATGGTGAGGATTATAATTCACTCTGAACTTCTTTCAGGATGACTCTGCATGGGTCTGTCTATAAAGTTGCTACCTATTAGTATATGTCATGCTAGAAAAAGTCATGGTGCCATTACATGTGTCACAATGTCAGGATGCTATAGTGAGCCAATTTTATGGAATCTTGAGTCTGTAATATGTGGAAGAGGAGAGTTTTACATAAGCACACAACGCATTTTCAAAGCACCAAGGTGTACTTCGTACTGTCCCAGCAATGCTCTCTATCCAAACGTTTTCAGTTTTTTTAGTCTCTGTAACAGCTAATTACATTTTTGATTCCTTATTTATTTGTATTTATAGCATCTGTGATTCAGGCCGGTGGGCGTGCAAGAAATTACCCTGTCCAGGCTCGTGCTTATTGGAAGGAGGTGCTCACATCACCACCTTTGATGGGAAGAAATACACCTTTCATGGAGACTGTTACTACGTGATGTCCAAGGTATCCTGTATTAAAGGCCTCTTCTCCCAGATATCAAATATAGATGTATCCGCATTCTGGTGTAGTGACTGTAGATTACTGTTTCATCCCTTTGTCCCTGAAGTATCTGGACCCTATTGCTCCAGAGAACAAGGATCTGCCTTACCAAAACTTGAAAGTTGGCCATGGGAGCTTGGAAAAGAAGTTCTAGTTCTGGAGGCAGTATTAGAAAAAATGTTCTCAAAGCAAAGCTCTTCAGTGTTTCTTAATTTAGCAGATGAGTTCAGCCCTCTGTGATAGAAATCAGTTCAAGATATGAAAGGGTTGATTGTATGTCATAGATTCACTGTCCAGAAGTGCTCGTGTGTGGCATGAAACAGCATTTCAGCAAGTATACCTAGCTGTCTTCCTTGGCATGTCAGTAATCGGGGCTGGTGGGGACCTGACCCTCTGGACTGGTCACAATATAGTTCCATCCTGTCCGAAGTATTGATGTCCCAAACAATGACTGACAAAATAATGGTAGCCAATATAATACCTTCCATCCTACCTGGGCTCTTCTTCAGTCTCACTCTTCTTCCAGAAAAGAATGTCTCAGGACTTCTCCCTGGAACGCCTCAGTCAAACCCTAAAAATAGACAAAATATAAACTAAGCAATTACCACACAGCTCAGACTTGAGCCTTTAATCTAGCTTGGTTACCCGTCGTTCTCTGTTCTCCTGAAAAACTGTTTTGCATATGGCTGTGTCCTAGGATTTTTGCAGGTTTTTCAAGGCCCACCATGGAGTTACTTGCACTCTTATAACCTTTTCCTGGTTCTCCCTCTGCATGGATCCCATTAGGTTCTTCTTACACAAATAGACATACAGATCATCTTTCTTCTTCTTCCAGCTACACTGAACTCCTTTATTTTAACTCCCTTCCTTCCCCCCGAGACTTGACACATACTCCAGGTGTAATAAAGCAGGGCTAATAGAGCTTTCAGGCTCCAATTAACCAATTCTCAGCCAGGGTGGGGCTTATAGAATCTATTATACTCTATTAATAGATGTTTTTTCCACTTTGATTTCAGGGAACTGTAAATGATACTCATGCTCTCCTGGCAGAACTGTCCTCCTGCGGTGCTACAGACAAACAGACCTGTTTGAAGACGGTAGTGCTGTTAATAGACCACAAGAAAAATGTAAGTGCTGTGTTGGGTCTGCTGGATGGGTGGACTCACCCAGTGTATTCCCAGATTTATCTGTCAGCTGTCTTTCTCTGGGGATCCTGAGTATTTGAATTCAGAAAAAATTAAAAAAACAATTCAAACATTTGTACAAATCTCAAATCAAACCTGTACTACACAGTCTGAACAAGTTCAGAGTTCAAAGATTTTGTTTGACTTTTTCTTCTTTCTTTTTGCTCTTTTTGGTTTTATCCAGTGCTGGAAGCATTGGAAGACTGTTCTCATGGAATTTCCAATCTGACTGGAAATAAGAAGTCCTTGATATTTTATTTTATTGAGATTTAAGTCTAATTTTGCAGATCTAAGATGTTCTGGTTAGGATTCAAAATTCTGAATACGGATCAAGCCAAGCTTCTCAACTCTGTGAATTTCACTCATGATTAATAGTAGGGGAAGTAAATTGAAGTTCTTGCTCTCATTGAATCTGCCCTCCTGTCTAATCTATTCTGTCTTTCTCATTTATGTCTAATTCTTCCATCATCAAAATATGTAGACCTTGACGAGTTTTTTCTCTGCCTTCTTTGACATATATTTCTGGTTGTCCTGGCTCTTGACAGTAACCTTCGTGAAACTAGTTATGCTTCCAAGAGTATATACTAAATTTGTGTTAAGAATTTACTGAAGCACGTCCTTATAATTCTATCATTACTTACAATTGTGTAAGAAATAACAAACGCCAAATGCTGTCAATCACCTGATAAAATTGGATATCCAGAATAAGTGATCTTTTTGAAGCATTTTTCCTATTAGAAACTGTTTTAGTATATAAAAAGTGTCTAACAAGCCCAACATTTTGTACATGTATTGGATGCTAGTACAGACAATCTACATTAGCCAATTAGGTTGCTTTTTTTAAAAACTGTGACTAGAATATAGACTTCACCTGCACAAAGGAGTGAGATCCCTAAATTGTCTCCCTGGTTTTAAGGTTCATTTTTGTGGTGTGTTTCCCTCTGCATGCATGAAGTCACAGTAATTTAAACAAGTTCTCTTTGTTTTCACACAGATCTTGGTTTTCAAATCAGATGGCACTGTGCTGCTGAATGAAATGGAAGTTCACTTGCCCCATGTGACAGGTAAGAAATGTGGCCACCTCTCCAATGCACATATGATGTTAAGGAAAAACAAGCTATTTATATGCCATATGCCTCAGATGAAAGAAAGGCAAAGAAGAGTTTTTTGAATGTTTGTGCTAGAATGAACTGGGAGACAATGTAAAGAGACTCATAAGAAGAGGATTTGAGAAAATACGTGGAGGAAAATTTGTGCCCTGACCACTTGGGGGGGGGGGGCGGGGGAAGGGAGGGGCCATTACAGAGGCTAATCAAGAAGGATAATAGGATGGTTATGTGGTTAAGATGCTGATCTGAGCCCCAGAAGGCCTTGTTTCAGTTCTGAGCTCTGCACAGTCTTCCTGTGTGAAGTTGGGCAAATAGCTTAATCGGTGTGTGCCTCACATAAATAGATAGAAGTGAACTTCACAGCCAGCATATATCCTGTATGGGACCGAGAATGTCATATTTAACCCAAGGATGATTTTTACCTGTATACTCTGATGTTGTCAGTGAGTTTAATAGGTAAAAAACATTTTCTGATTTATATCTGTCACTTAAATTCCAACAAGAGGATCTTTCACTTCTTGTTTCTTTTCTCCGTTTAAGTACTCTTTTCAAGGCTAATGGTTTTGAGGACTGACCTGAGGTCTCTCTGTTACTGAGCTGACATGGGTAGAAAGCTCAGTGGAGGTATCAACTTATATTTGGAGTATGGATCTTTAATGGGGCAATTACATTATATATGTCTCAAACAATGCCCTGTGGATGATGCCCAGTGCAGTGCAGATGGTGTCTATAGGGAGTCACATCTAGCTTTCTTTGGCTAGAAATATGTTTGCAGTGAGGCAAAATCTCTGAGGATTGTTGTGGGAGATCAGTAAACAGAGAAGAACAGAGATTTCTGGAGTAACTTCCCAAAAGATTTGTAAATCCTTTTAGGATTGCTTAGTATGGTTGTGCAAGCTGCAGAGTCGTCAGCTCCATAATCAGCATTTCTTTTCAGTTGCTGCCACCTCTACCAATAACTATTCAGTTGCATAGAAAGAGGGAAGAGAGGACAGAGGTGTAAAGAGATGTTTGAAATTGTTTGGTAGAAAGGATCCAGATTAAAATACTCTGCAGAATGAGCAATATAATTTACAGACACATATTAAATAGCTTCACTTTAGCATATGACTCCTCCTGGCCAACATTATAGAGTCACCAGTAAGCCTGGCTCCTCCAGTTTATTTATTTTGTAGGGTGTTTTGTTGATTTTTCCACTCTGTCTTGATAATGCTATATTGCTTATATATAAAATATATCCAAATGCGTCAGAGCTCAGCTGTTTTAAGTGTTTTATGAACAGCTGGCACATATTGAAAGCTGGTTTTACTATTCACTCATTTCAGTTGTTGGGAATAAATAACTGTAGTACAATCAGTAACAGCTATGGTTCTCAAACTTTTCCTTATTGTAACATCGTTTTCCATGGGGGACCCATGTCTCATTTAGTAATGTGGAAAGGGCAGGGAGTCTCTACCCCAAACATCTGTTTATGACTCAGGTTTAGAATCCCTGTTCTGGGAAACACAGGTGACTGGAAAACCCTATGCTAAAAATATATGGGTAGCTTCAACAACAACTCTTCTTTTTGTTGTTTGTAAGTGACTTCAATTCGTGTATCAATTAAGTTTAGCATTTCTATGTTAAAAGCAAGAAACTTTTAATAGGGTGTTCAATTTGGAGATGCTAGTTTTTGTTCAAGAGCTACTTCTTTTTAAGATTTAAAATTGGGCAGTGCTTCTGTTTGGTATAATATGGCAAACCATACATTCTTACAATGATTATTGATGTAGTACAAATGGGGGAAGCCATCTCAGTCTCCATACTTAAGGGAATATGTTGATCATTTGGTGAGGTCCAGATGAAATGTTCCCTGCAGTGTAATACTGCACATGATGGGAATTGAACATCTTCCTTTGAGCTGTCCAGCACTGGACGCTGTCTGATTCAGGTTACTGAACTAGGTGGAACCATTGGTCTATTCTGGAATGGCAATTCCTCTCTCTATTTTGGAGGATATCCAGCATATTACCATTAGTTGTTCCAGATATATTGCATTAGATTGAGCTACTCTTAAAAAAGGAATCTGACAGGAATAGCTTGTAATTATAGTGGCAAGAACTTAAGAGTCATCATCACGGTGCGGTCTCTTCTTAGTAGGATAATGGTAGTTGCCCCTTTGAATCACTGTCACTGGTGTTTCTTTCATTCTACCCAGCATTTACTATGACACATGAGGCACAGAACTCTTAAGTAAATAGACTGGCCCATTGAGAAAGGGGGAAGAACAAGGATATCTTCAAATAAAAACAGAAACAAATGATTGTTAAGTGGGATGCCTAGAGAGGGGAGACTCTCACTTTTTGTTACATTATATAGGCAAAGGAAATGATTTTTCAAAAATCTTTACTGTTTTAAGCATCTTTTAATACTGCAGCATATAACTCAGCACTGTGAGCTGTCATGCAGCACAGCTGAGATTTGTTTGATTCCTGGTTCCACAGAGTCATCATAAATTGCTGGATTATTAATATAGCAGGAGCTGACACTGTAGTGAAATGGTAGAGCAAAATGACAGAGGTCTATGTCATGGGTCCTGAGTTAACTGTACGTCCCAGCCTAGTGTTTTCATGTCTGCAGCATTTCTGAATGATGACAGAGAAAGGTGATAAAAAACAAACAAAAAATCAGGGAAATAAGACTTTTCTTTCCTTTTGTTTTCCAGCAAGCTTCTCGATTTTCCAGCCATCTTCCTACCACCTCATTGTGCATACGTATTTTGGTCTCAAGCTACAAATACAGTTGGTACCAATCATGCAGCTGTTTGTGATTGTGGACCAATTTGCCCAAGGAAAACTGCAAGGTAAGTGCCACATATATTTAGTTCTAGTAGAAATGATGCAGCCAAAAATATTTACAACTGAAGTGCTATGTGTTCTTTACATTGGTGAGGAGATGTGTCTATGGCTGGCATGACGAGAAATTACTAGCTAATGCATTCTTCCATACTAATAAAAATACCAAGGGAACTATGTGCCTGTAAAATACTAATAAAGAACACTTTTTCTTCTCCAGTGACACATTTTTTTTTAAAAAGGCTGGCTCTAAGGATAGAAATGCTTAGTTAACAGAACATAGGAAGAAGAAGAGCAGAATGTAATATTTCATGAGAGAATGGCCCCACAGCTCTCACATTGTACAGATGAATTACTGATTTTTACAGATTAAATAAGCCCTTTACCGCCATAGAACTGAAGGAGTGATCCCTGGCATATATTCCCCAGTGTTTTGTTCAGACTAGTTTTAATTTACTTAAGTGACAAGCACTGGGGTGCATCTATACTGGCAAGGTAGGTCGACTTAAAGAGGAAAGCTTAGGTCGACTTAATAACACCTCTTTGTAGGTTGACTTAAGTCTTAAATCGACTCCTTAAATTGATTTAAGGCCAGTGTAGACAGGGATTAATGCTAAGTCACCTTAACAAAGTTGACTTAAAATGTAATCAATTTG
Source organism: Pelusios castaneus (assembly GCA_007922175.1). Classification (NCBI taxonomy): domain Eukaryota; kingdom Metazoa; phylum Chordata; order Testudines; family Pelomedusidae; genus Pelusios; species Pelusios castaneus. The sequence goes on along the minus strand of ML685792.1, from coordinate 14,748,576 downwards.
TTAAGTTGACTTAATATGTAAATTAGACATAGCTTGGGAGACTATTTCATAAAAAAAATTATAATCAAATGATAGGGGAAATCCCCTGAATCTCTGAACTCCAGTTGAAGACTACCTTTCCCACAGCTTGGATTTTTAAAGTGAGACCCTTCAAATGCTTACATTTTTTACTGCAGTTTTAATACTGAGTTGAAGGAGCCCTTTCTTTGAAATTCTCACTTCCAGTATTGTGGAAGTCTCTTTTCCTTTTTGCTGATCTTTTAGAAGAATCAATAATTCTTATTTTTAAAAAACTCATTTTTTGCTCAACAGGTCTTTGTGGGAATTTCAATGGCATGGAAGGTGATGACTTTAAAACAGCTGGTGGGCTAGTAGAAGCTACAGGATCTGCCTTTGCTAACACTTGGAAAGCACAAGCAACCTGTATGGATAAAGTGGATCAATTGGAAGACCCTTGTGCTCTCAGCTATGAAAGCGGTAAGAATGCTATATTTTCATAAGGCCTTCTTCCTCCAAATTCTGTATTTCACACACAGTCAGTTGCATAGCAATCTCAAAAGGACAATAATTTTATTTAGAAGCTTAACAAGTTAATAATGTGTGGGTTTACATCCAGTACTGCACACTTGCATACACCAGCCAACAGATGCTCCTTCTTGTAGTGGGTGTAATTGATAGTGCAGTGGTTGAGGCTCATCTTGGGGTGGTAGAAAACCCAGGTTCAAGTCGCTGCTCTGTTGGTTCAGATGATAATAAATACAAAATAAGTGGTGTATTTCAAAACATCTCTTGTCACTTCTGTGAATCTGGAGAACTCACCAGTTAATGCACCATTTGAGAATCCAATATTTAACTTCCTCTTTAGGAAATAGGCTTTGGTCAAAGTCAGGAAGTTGAAGCCAGACAAATTCATACTAAAAAAAAAAAAGAATAATTTTGTTTTATCAGGGAGAGTAATTAACCACTAAAACAATTTACTAAGGCTTACTGTAGAGTCTCTCTCACTGTCAATTTTATAATCAATATTGGATTTTTTTTAATGTACTTTAGGAATTATTTTGTGGTTTTATGGCCTGTGTTATACAGAAGATCAGACTAGATGATCATAATAGCCTCTTCCGGTCTTTGAAACTATGACTGTATGAAAGAGATGAAAAGTTCAGAGAGAAACTGTGGGTGCGAATACACTGGCACCTTAGGTCGACTTAAGGACGCTTAAGTCGACCTACAGAACTCTGCGTCCACACTGGGCTTTTATTAAGTCAACTTAAGCGCTTCCTTAAGCCCACTTAATAACACCACCTCTGAAGGTCGACTTAAGGCTTAAGTCGACCATATTAAGTCGACTTAAGTCAACTTAAAGGCAGTGTACATGGGTATGTCTACACTGGAGGCTCTGTTAAGTTGGCTTAACAAGGTTGACTTAAGTCGACTTTAAGTGTAGACTCTCTGGCTATGTCTACACTTACAAATGCTAGTTTGAATTATTTGATTCGAACTAACTAATTCGAACTAACTTAAGTTAGTTTGAATTAACTTAATTCGAACTAGCATGACCCACACTAGAATTTTAATTCGAACTAGCATGTCCAGGCTAGTTCAAATTAGCAAGTTGCTGTAAGGTCATTATGGCTATTAGTTCGAACTAAGCACCACTTAGTTCGAACTAATATGGCCACATTTGACTTAGTTTGAACTAACTAGTTCAAATTAAGTGTTAGTTCGAATTAAGTACTCAAATTAATTATTTCGAATTAAGGAAGCCCTTAATTCGAACTAATGAAAGCCTAGTGTGGACCAGGGTTAAGTTAGTTCGAATTAAACTTCCTTAATTCGAACTAACTTGAAAGTGTAGACATAGCCAGAGGTCAACATCAAGTCGACTTAAAGTCAACTTAACAGAGTCAACTTAACTTAAAAGTGTAGTCATAGCCTGTAGGAGCAACCCTGTGTTGAAAGACATAAAGGAAAGGTCATTAATACATTACAATATATGTCTGAAGTAGTGATGCACCTTCCTTAGCATTATTGCTTCTTCTTATGCTCCACTTGGATTTGTGATCTCCTGTTCAAGAGTTCTCAAGCAATCAGAGGCTGGGGAAGACAATCCTGTGTAAACAGACTGCATTAATAGGGTATGATTTCACTGTGTGTTTGCCAGTAGGATAGTTGAATCAGAGATTGTCGGCCAAATGTATAGTTATTTTGTGTGATCTCTCCATTGCCAAAAAAGGTTAAGGTTTTCATTTTATCATTTCACTGCATTTTTGTTGCTTAGGCCATATTATTTTGCATATTGTAAAGTGACAATATGATACCACCGGGTATGATTCAAAGAAAATTATTTACTCTCTCTCCTTTTCTTGTCACAGAAACTTATGCTGAGTATTGGTGTTCTTTACTGAAAAACTCAGACTCTCCTTTTGCCAGATGTCACTCAGTCATTGATCCTGTGGAATATTATAAGGTATGGATTTTATACTATAGTGAGAACTTCTGGCACTGGTCTAGTACTTGTTTTAACATAAACATATTTTTGAGGAATTATTGTAATTTGGCTATAAAAATTGCTTCAGATTTTCCAGTGGCATCATATGCTCCTTGGATCTCTTACCATAGGCTTTCTCATGTGATGCTAATTTAGAAGATGGAAACCATTGTGATATTTTTGGGGGTGGAGAGTTGTGTGTGGTGAAAGGGCACTATAGAGTCTAATTTTTATATGAAAAACAAAAAAGGAATCCAGTGGCAGTTTTAAAGACTAACAAATTTATTTATTGCATGAGCTTTCATGGTAAAATTTCACTTAATTTGTATGTGAGAATTCAAGAGAGGCAGGAATATAGAGCCATGATGGGCACATGTTAGGACAGTCCTTAAATATTAATGTAATCCATTTTGGGTCTTAATAAACAATAAATTGATTTTACTTGATAAGGAGCTAAACAATAACCCACTGATGCATTATATTATGATGGGTCTTTTTGACACTTTTTCAGTTCTGTTGACAAGGGATAAACAAACCAATCGGGGAAGAAAAGAAAGAACCCTCTAACTTTGGCTCATGATTATAGTTCAGACTGAGATGAACCTTTTGTGAGAATCTTAATTCATTCTGCTAATTTTTTGCTTTATTATTTTTAATTTCCATGGATTTTCACCTTTCCAAGTTGTGACTGATCAGGAATTAAAAGTATCAAAGTGCCCTAAAAAGGCTGCTTGTTAGGAAGCTGGCTAAACTTTGGCATTTCAAAAGATTGGCCGTTTGATAAGATTTGGCAAACTATCCCAATATTTTCATGTGTAATAAAATGCACCCAGAGCCTCTTTGGCTATGTCTACACTTGCACTTTTAAGTCGACTTAGTGTGTCTACATTTAAAATTAAAGTCAATTTAAAGGGGAACTTACAAAGTTGACCTAGAGTGTCAACACTGGATGCTCTAGGTCGACTTTGTGGGGCTAGGGGGACCTTGGGCAGGTCCACGGTGGTGGGGGGGCACCCCCTGTGTGCAATAGGGCAAAGGGGGACAGGGACCCTGGCAGGGCAGAGCCCTGTGTGTGATGCTGTCTGGATTTAGGGAAGCATTTATGATATTATTTTCAATGGATATCTCATAAATGCTCTATAATCCATAGGAACTATGTCATGTTTGGTATCAATAGAAAGGTAGTAATTTGCTGGGAATGATTATATATTTTATGTCTAGGAATTCTATCTCGATTAGAAGTTAGGAATCTGATATTATATGTATACTTTAACTTGTGTCATTCTGGAGGAAAGCCTTAGACGGGAGGGTGTGAACATCCATTCTACCTGGAAAATTCCTAAACATTAAGGACACAAAGGTTTGACACACCCACCCACAAGTATTCAATAAAATAACATAAGTTAAAGTACAGATAGAATACCCGATTCCTAACTTCTAATCCAAATAGAATTCCTAAACATAAATTATATAATCATTCCCAGCAAATTACTACCTTTCTATTGATACCAAACATGACATAATTTCTATGGATTATAGAGCGTTTATGAGATATCCATTGAAAATAATATCATAAATGCTTCCCTACATCCAGACAGCATCATGCACAGGGTTCTGCCCTGCCCTTTGGGGGGCATGCCAGGCTCCCCTTGTGCCCCCCCCGGCAGGGAGAGCAGTGGTATAGTCCTGGGGTAGCCCTAAGTCGACTTAGGGATATACCATGTCTACACTGGCTTAATTCGACTTTAGAAAGTCGAATTAAGCCTTAGGTCGAATAAAAAGCAGGTTTAATAAAGTCGAATTAATTTTCATTAAGTCGGCTTTATTTTCCTTAAATCGACTTAAGCAAGCTGCTTAAGTCGACTTAAGCAAAGTGTAGTGTGGACGCAGCACAAATTAAGTCGACTTAAGCCAAGCGTAAGTCGACTTAATTTGCCAGTGTAGACGCAGCCTTTGGGATTGTCCATCATTACCATGTAGCTCTCTGTTCATCTACTATGCTCTCGAATATGGGAGTAAATGAAAGCCATCTGGGAAAGAAGGTACTGGGGCTTTTACAGTTATTGTAATGAAGCCCCATTTCACAGTCTCTCTTTCATAGGCATAATCATTCTCCTGCAGGTTTATTAACAGTTTGTTTCTTATTTGTCTCAGAGATGTAAATACGACACCTGCAGCTGTTCAAACAGTGAACAATGCTTATGTGCAGCCCTTTCCTCTTATGCAAGGGCCTGTGCCTTCAAAGGAATCATGCTGGGGGGCTGGAGACAAACTGTCTGCAGTAAGTTATGATGCTGTGAACTCCTTGAAATCAGTAACAGGGAATGGACAGAGTGCACTTGAGTACTGTTACACTAACCCCAGTGCTAAGAGTTTAGAAGGGTCTTGGAGATGCCATTTACCATTTAAGGGGACAGTATCAAGGATTTTGAATAGTTAATGCTGCATTCTTTGGATGTTCTTTGTTTATAAGCCAACTTTACGAACTGGGAAGTAATTTTTTCCCCTTTCATCATCTCCTTTGCCATTTTAGAAACACTGCTTCTTCTTTTTTTTTCCCCCTTTGGAATATAAAACATCATGGCTCTTCTATTTTATTTATTTTTTTGGTTATGTACCAGCATTATCAATGGTATCCACAACAACAGCAAAATTACTCTGGGAACAGATTCCAGAGGGATAGCTGTGTTAGTCGGTGTACAGGACAAACAACGAGAATCATGTGGCACCTTAAAGACACATTTCTTCAGGCATAAGCTTTTGTGGGCTCCAACCAACTTTGTCAGATGCAAAACTCTGGGAACAGTGTTTTGTTAAATGGTGCTTCAACTGGAGGGCTATGAAGCAAAGTAAAAAGAGAGATTGTAGTGATAACAGACACTATTATTAGAAAGCAAATTCTAATAGCAAAAGATCAGTTAACTAAGGGGGAAAGAAAAATAAATGACCCTATATGTAGCTTTAATGGATCTTTTCATTCCTTCCTCTGTATACTCAGCTTCCATTTATAATAACAGGAATTATGCATGCTCTTTAAAGGCAGAATATACTCTCTAGAATGGGATTAGTTGTTACCTCCCAGATGGTAATTTAAGAGCTAGGACAAATTTAAACCAACATTATTTATTAATTATAATAGTTTATTCAATAATACAACAAGAGGGAGTCCCTTTATTTTTAATATCATATATTAACTGGGCAAAGTGATCAGAAAGAAAAAATTAAATTCTATAATGGACAGTCAGTTTTTTTTTAATTTGCCTGTATAGAAACCATTGGCCTTTTCCCCCCCCCCTCTCCAGATAAAGAAGTGTCCTCTTGCCCAGCATCCCAGGTCTTCCGTTACAATCTGACTACATGCCAGCAAACATGTCGCTCCCTTGCTGACGGTGAAAAGTACTGCCTGAATGGTTTCATTCCAGTGGATGGCTGTGGCTGTCCTGATAACACCTACTTGAATGAGAAGGGTAGCTGTGTGCCCATCTCCCAATGTCCATGCTACTACAAAGGATCATATTTGGAACCTGGGGATGTCATGATGAAACAAGAAGAACGATGGTAGGTTATTTTATGGGATGTCACTTGTGTATTGTGCGGATGAAATCCCTCACTTCTCTCTGCTTATTAACTATACCATGCATTGACATCAATGGTGATATAATATAAATAAAAGATGTGTATTACCCACCACCACCATAGAAGAATAAAATGTCATTCTGCTGTAAATTAATTTATTAATATGTATGGCATATCTCTATTTTCTAAGGAGTATAGTGGTCTGTTGTGGTTACTATGGACCTGATCCTGAACCAGTAAAGTCAATGGGAGTTTTGCTAGACAATGAAGAAAGGAAGCTACTTACCGGTTTTTTCACTGAAAACAGATTATTCCGCTTCATTTTTGCATTGTAATAGTTACAAATTGATACCCATTTAATCAAGATGGTGGAGTCCCAAAAGCAACATGCAAGCTTCCATTAGCAATAGACTTCTGTATTAATGGCGATGACTCATGCTGTGTATGCTAAAATATTTCCATGCCCTTCAATGAGGAGTGAACTAGGAGATAAGAGTACAAGTCAATGAGATTACTGCATTTTACTGCAGTTGACATAAAATGGTGATATGTATTTATATATATTTATTAGTGATTAAGGACACACTTTGAATGAGATTGACCATGTTTTCTCTTGCTTGAATTTTGAGGATTTGTTGAATAAATTGTGCCCATTCCTTGAAAATCATGAACTTACCATCTTTTCATAATGTAAGATCCAGAAATTCTGCAAAACTTTCCCCCAAGCTCACTATGATATTTCTGTTGAAATCACATGGGACTTCCTCCTCAAGGGGCACATTTTACAAGGGTCACCACTGAATATTATTCCATGAATAGATTGACTATATTTATTATTATGTTGTCACCTAAGGTGATAGAGAATTTTTGACAGTCCAAAAGAGTAATTGTCTGTTAGAAGTAATAGTCTTATTTGTTCATTTATGCCTTTGCAAGTTGTTTTTGGATGTTTATCAACTGAAAACATCAGACTTACATCCTATGAATTTCTATCTTCTCACCCTTTATAGTGTTTGCCAAAATGCAATTCTCCATTGTGCTCAAGTGAGGATAGTAGAACACAGTAAGTGAAATGCTTTACAGAGAAACATCTCAGTTTCTCATTTGAATTTTCCACTTGTTTTTTCCTTTCCTTCCATGAAACAGTCACCCCATTTCATTTTGCTTTTGGCAGAAGATTTTATCTCATACTGGATACAATATTTTCATATATTATTTTTAATAATTAAAATTATTCTGTTTCTGTATCATTATCCATTGCCTCCCTGTTTCTTTTCTGTTTCCTTGATCTTCAAAGTTCATCCATCTAACATGGTGTCTTTGTTTTACAGAATGTCAGTCCCCTAAGATATACTTCGATTGCAGCAACGTGAAGTCCTGGTCTTCACAAACCCCTCTTCACCTTAGCTGCCACACTCTGGATGCTGTGCATGTATGTCTTCATTTTGCCTTTGTGTATGGCATGGCTCTTTCTTTCCCTTAGTCTCTGAATGAAGCACTGCAAATCTGACTGACATGGTCTTTTAGTCTTCATTTTCTTCCTTCTTTTATTTTTATCCTTCCTTTTCTTTCACCATTTTTCTTTCTTATCTTGTTCTCTTCTAGTCTCTTTATTTTCCACCATCTTTTCTCTTTCACTGATATGGCTCCTCTTTTCTCAGTAGGAAATTCACAAGTTAGATGCATAGACATTTTGTTTATAATATACGGTACTGTTTTCTGTGTAGAACATAAGTAAGATAGTCTAAACTTAACGTCTTTGTTAAATATGAAGGAAATTCTCAGATGCTAGAGAGATCAGACCTATAGAATTAAATAAGTAAAAATGGCTTAGCTATAAATCAGAGAATGCAGCACATGGGATGAATGTAGAAGTGGTATAACAGAGAAGTAGTGTTTTTCTTATCATATTTGTCTTATTTTCCTTAGTTCCAAACAGAATGTGTCTCTGGGTGTGTGTGTCCTCATGGACTAATTGCCAATGGCACTGGGGGCTGTGTCAAGGAGCATGACTGTCCATGTATTCATAACAACCAGTTTTATTCTCCTGGAGAGAGAGTAACAGTGGATTGCAACACATGGTAAGATGCTATAAATTTCTCCTTTCTTGTGATAGGTTAATGATAATTAAATTGTTTAAATATCACTGTGATGAGCAGGATATAGGTATAAAAGCCTTGACTCTCAGATCCTCTCTGGGTTCTTGATGACCTCTAATAACTCCCTTTGTGTAAATCTAGGTAATTCTACAAACATTAAGGTAATCATCACTGTTTATCTCAGGCAAAATGACAAATTTTTAGGGTGATCACTGTAACTGAGCTCAGAATTGGTCTCTCTACCAGAGATATCTCTGAAGACTAGTAGTGTAATTTTGGGGTAATGTTGATGAATGAACCAAAAAGAAAACTCTGCAGAGCTAACAAGCATGCTAGAAACTTGTCAGTGGGCCAATTGCATGAAGGGATTGTTGACAAGATGGTGATTTAGAATTCCTTGTAACCGAGAGCTGCATATTATGCATATTAAAGACTCCATGTTGTGTCAGGTAGCTGTGTGGTTTATCCTGCAGGTTTCAAAGCAGCATGCATCCGCATTAGTACTTGGCTTTTCAGAATTCATCCAAATCTTTTATTTTTTCCCTAGTACTTGCCATGGAGGAAGATGGACCTGCACCAATAACGTGTGCTATGGAACTTGTATTATATATGGAAGTGGCCATTACATCACCTTTGATGGAAAATACTATGACTTTGATGGGCACTGTGAATATGTGGCTGCCCAGGTAATGTCCAATGGGAGCATTGAGTAGACAGCTCTTTTAAAACTAATTAAAATTTCTGCAGCAACATAGCTATCAGTTTGGTTCTTGGACCACTTGTCTAAAAACCTGTTTCTTTAGGATCGCTGTTCCTGTAGAGATGGCAACTTTTGCGAAATTAAATTCCATATTTGCAACAAAATCCCAGCAGAACAAGGAAATTGATAGCACTTGAGTGAACTTTTCTTCTGCCGATGTAGTTGCAGATTGTAGATAACAGGGGTAGCTCAACAGTGAAAGGTGTCAGCTCATCAACACAATATCAACAAAAATATCTGATTCTGAAATTGGAGAACAAGTATAAATGTCATTTGGGACATAAACTATAGTTTAATTGAACTGTCCCACATCTTTCCCAGGATTTGGCAAATGCAGCGTTAAATGGTGTGAATTTGTAATGGAATTTGAAGAATAAGTTTAAATAAAAAATATGATTCCTTTCATTGATTTATGTTTCTTTATTCCACTTTCAATAGGATTATTGTGGCAAAGACAATTCCAGTGCGTCGTTTAGTGTCATCACAGTGAATGTTCCATGTGGAACCACCGGAGTCACCTGCTCAAAGGCTATTAAACTATTTCTAGGGGTGAGTAGTGGGCCTGGATGGGTTCAGCCCTAGAATGCAGCTGATCAAAACTGCCCTGTTCCTTAAGACCAAGTATATATAGAAAAGTTCTTAGCCCCCAGTCAAATAAATGTCTAGACTCTCAGAAACTGAAAGTTGGCATAGCTTCATTAAAGTCAATGGAACTATGGTGATTTCTACTTGCTAAGGATTTAGTGGTTGGACACCCTTAGCTTCATAATGAAGTCTATAAGCATAAAATCTTGTGCTTTTATATCCCTTCTCTTTCTGTCCTTCAGACAATAGAAATAAAGTTGGAGGACACGCACTATGTAGAAATTCAGCGACGTCCTGGCCACCACATACAGTATTCGGTTTATACAATAGGGCTCTATCTTGTTATTGAGGCCAATAATGGTGTGATGGTCATCTGGGATAAGAAGACTACTATTTTCATAAAGTTGACTCCTAATTATAAGGTGAGCAGCTCCTTTTTTTCTAAAATATTATGGAGCATACTGATGTGATTATGAATAGCTGAATACAAGCAAATATGGGTTATACTTTATTGTTCTTCTTAACAGTGTCCTTAAATCCTGTTTACATTCATGATGCATATATATCTTGTATTGCCCATGCTGGTGGGTGCCATTGTACATTACTTCTTAGGTATGACGCAGTGCAATAACACCAGTGGAGATATTGTGCACTATTGCAATATGGATTGGCAGTGCCCTATGGTTTTCCAGTTCTTGTAAATGTTAATGCTGTAATGCAACTTCTACTAAAGTTCATTAAAATATTTTTGTTGACTTCTAAGGGTTTTTGGATCAGGCCCTAAAAAAATAAACTCTAAGGCCCCAGACATTGTTTTCTGATCATTATAAAATAAAACCTTGCTCTATGTTGTAAAGTAAGTAGAAAAACAGAATAGTGACCTTATTTTCCAGTCTGTGTGTAAACAGACTTGAGCTATATTGCTGGGTTTGATCTCTCAAACTGTGAAAGGGGACATCTTGTATTTGGCAGAATTTATTTATTCATTATATACAATAGTTTAGTGTGAGTTTGTATTTTATACATATATGGCCCTCAGGATGGCTAAAACCCTGTAAATGCTCAATAGAAGACAGAGCAAAAATTCACAAGATTGCCACAGACTAACTCCAGCTCTAACATAATCAGGGCTTTTTTTGTGATGGTACTCAGGGTTACTGAGTACTAGCACCTTTTTTCACAGCAATGCATTCCCGGCTCCCGCCGCCACTGCCGGCAGCCCCCGGTCCCTGGCTAAGTATCGGCACCATTTAAAAAAATAAAATAAAATAAAAGCACTGAACATAATAATGCAACATAATTTACATGTTTTACTTTGGGAAAATAAAGTTTTGGTTCTAAGTAATGCAATGTGTGGCAACATTTCATAGCCTCTCTGTATGAGACCTGTCTGCAAAGAAACTAAAAGTTGGTTTTGGATAGAATGTATCCAACCCTGACATCTTCCCTTATAAAACATTTGGCGTGTTTAGCAAGAGACTCAGGTAGCCTTTTGTAGTGTTAGTGGCTGTTCACACATTTTATGACCCTGCACTTGAGCCCATTTGTGGCACTGCTTAGTCTGGTTTCCTAAGAGTTCAAATAAAACTTTCATAAAACTTTGCTAGAAACATAAAGTAGCTTGAGTAGGTTAAAAAATGGAGGCAGGAGCAAAAGTGAGGCAAAAGATTCCTGTTTTTTATTGCAGCCACATCCCTGACCGGATGGATGCCAGCCAACAAAAATCCACTGAAGCCACTGTCCTGTCTTTTAAGTTTTAATCAAGGATGATTTTATTCTTCCTTATTCCATTTTATGCTTTGGGAATGACACAAAGGATGATCAGCCAGCTCTTCAAAGTCAATGTTTAGTAGAAATATATACCTAGGGCTAAAATTTAGTCTTGTGATTCCTATTTATGTTAATAGGATTCATGAAGCTAAGTTGCTGCATACCACAATGCACTATAAAGGAATGGCTTGTTGTCAGATGAGAGCGAGAAGGGGAGAGGTAGGTTTCTTGCCTGGGCTACCTTGCAGCTTGTTAACCAGGCAGATAAATACAAGGAATAGGTTTAACTTACACACATGATTTTGAAGTGAAGATGAAAATAAGTGAGTTTCAAGGAGAAATAGTTCCCTCATTTTGAGCCACTGTTTTGTTCTAACTCTGTTGTATGTCTACAATCACAAGTTAGTTCGAATTAAGGAAGCTTAATTCGAACTAACTAAAGCCTTGGCTACACTAGGCTTTAATTAGTTCAAATTAAGGGCTTCCTTAATTCGAACTAATAAATTCGAATAGGCTATTCGAAGTAAGGGTTAATTAGAACTAGTTAGTTCGAATTAACCAATGTGGCCATGTTAGTTTGAACTAATTGCTTAGTTTGAATTAACCGGTTCATTGAAATCAATGCAAATTGCTAATTCAAACCAAGCAAGTGCCATGAATGGCACTTGCTTAGTTCGAACTAATTTTTTCTAGTTCAAATTAAGTTAATTCGAACTAAGTAAAATTAGTTCGAATTAGTTAGTTCGAACTAACTAATTCGAACTAATTTTAGCAAGTGTAGACATAGCCTTGGTGTTCACTAGCTGGGTAAACTGATATGTGATAAACACGTTCCGAAATTAAACATCTTTTACTTTTCCAGGGCAAAGTCTGTGGTTTGTGTGGGAACTTTGATGACAACTCCAACAATGACTTCACAACAAGTAGTGGGGTGCAGGTGATCAGTCCTCTGGAGGTTGGGAATTCCTGGAAAAAAGACAACTCCTGCCCTGATGTGATAAATGAGACCCTGCCCTGCAATCTGAAACCTCACCGCAAGTCCTGGGCAGAAAAGGAGTGCAGCATCATCCGGAGCCGTGTCTTTAAAGTTTGTCACCACAAGGTTAGTAGAGTTACTACTGGTTACTACTTACAAGTGAACCTCTGTTTGTGGAAGAGGACAAAGGAAAGCTGAATCTGCAGAGCTGAGTAAAAGAATAGTAGCCTCAGAAGTTAGAAACTGGAAAGACATTTAAGGTCATTAGGTCCATCCCCTGATAAGTACTAGACTTGAAAGTTAGATGTTCAGACACCTGCTATCTCTTGGGATAGTCAAACCAGGGATTTGTTATGTTTTTGTAGATGGACTGAAGCATCCATTTGTCATAGTTTGGGAGAAATTCTTTACCACATTACTGTTTGTGAGGCCCACAGAAGGAACACAGATACCTAGAACAGAGGTTCTTTTCTAGTGTGCAGACTGGGATCCCTATCCAGTATGTCACTGGGTTTTAGGAGAGACCCCCTCTCAAACCTCAGACAGTGATTCTGACTGTGAACAGACTTTAAATGTTTGCATCTGTTGCATCATATTCTCCTTGTTTTAAGAGATAACTGGTGTTGGTCAGCTCATAGGTTAAGTGTGATGCAAGCATGCTATCTCTTATTACAATGCATCCAAGTCATAACAACAAAACACAGTGTTCTAGGCTCAAGGTACATGGAGTGTTAGGTAATTTAAGCCATCTAAGCCTTGTCCTTCAATTGAAGTATAATATAACAACAACAAAAATTTGAACTTATCAGAGCTTTTCACACTGCTTTAAACCAGGGCTCGACAAAACCCAGGCACCAGGTCACCATGGTAACCAGGGTTTGTAGGCTGGCACCTAGCTCCACTGTGGAAATACTGCAGATGAGCACCTTCTGGAGACCAAAAATAAAACTGCTGGTACTTAGCTGGGAGCCAATTTTATCAAACCCTGCCTTAAACACCTGATAAATATTGGAAGAATCATAGGATGCGTCTACACTTACAAATTAAGTCAATTTAAGCTTACTTAAATCGACTTAATTTAATCTGCGTCTACATTACATTTTCCTTAAGTCGATTTAAGCAGCAGCTTAAGTCAATTTAAGGAAAATTAAAGTCAACTTTATAAAACCTACTTTAAAGTCGACTTTACTGGCTAAGTCGACTTTATTAAGTTGATTTAGCCACTGTAGACGCAGATTAGCCCTAAATTGACTTTAAGTCGACTTAAAGGGCTCCAGGGCTCCCCTGCTGCCCTCCCTGCCAGGGTGGCTGGCACAGGCAGAGCCTGGCGAGCCCCCCCCCCACAAGCAGGACACAGCCCTGCCCACCCCGCTCCTATGCCCTGCCAGTGTCCCTGTCCTGCTCAGCCCCCATTGTATCCAGGTACAATGGGGCAAATTCTGAGCCAGCTGGCACTTGGCAAGGGGTGCCCCCCTGCCACCGTAGGCCACTCCCAGGTCCACCTAGCCCCTACAAGGCGAGTTAGGCATCCAGTGTGGACACTCTAAGTCGATTTAGCAGGGTCCCCTTTAAGTCAACTTAATTTTTGAGTGTAGACATGCTAAATTGATAAATTAACAAGTGTAGACATAGCCATAAAGAGTTGTAATTCCAGTTGTTCTAATATAAGCTATTATGCCCATTTCAGTGGGGCATAAAAGCTAGTCTGGGTTCTCAACCTGATCATCCACAGTGAAAAAAGCATTTGCTAATATATGACAGGATGTGCCAACATTTGGCAGGTACAAAACTGTCTCTGCTTCTTTGCTACCAGATCATAGATTTGTTAGTGGTTCACCACATGGCTCGTTAACTAATTGGAAAAGAAAATTTCACTGACTTCCATCAAATTTTCTTTTAAATCAGCAGTAGTATTAGCAGCAATAAGGCACAGTAGATGGGAGAAGGTGACAGTTAGTTGATTAATTCACTTTAAACAAGAGGAAGAGAATATGAGTGAGTCCCATAGCATCCTGAAGAATGTCCAAGACTCTAATGAAAAAGGCTAATTTAAGCACAGGGGCTATGTCTACATTTACTAAAATTAGTTCGAACTAAGAAGCACTTCCTTAGTTCGAATTAGCGATCCTCATTCATTTCAATGGCCGGTTAATTCAAACTAAGAAATTAGTTCGAATTAACACAGCCACATTGATTAATTCGAACTAGTTAGTTTGAATTAACCCCTTAGTTTGAATACCGTATTCAAACTTATTAGTTCGAATTAACGAAGCTCTTAATTTGAACTAACTAAAGCCTAGTGTAGCCATGGCTTTAGTTAGTTCGAATTAAGCCTCCTTAATTCTAACTAACTTGCCAGTTTAAACATAGGCTTAGCCAGGGATTTTTATTTTTAAAGCTAAAGTGTAGAATCCTAACAGCAGATAGTTTTAGAAAGGGGTACATAATAAAATTGTTTTCTGAATGTGGTTATGGTTAGAAGAGCAGTTGTAAAAATGACATCTAATTATCTCATTTTGCTCTCCATTAGGAATTTCTATGTGCAAATATTTCAGTTTGCCAGTAAAACCACATTTTTTTCTAATCACTAGTTTTGTACGTTCAGTTAGGTATTTCTTTCCACTTTGGACATCATCTTTATTGATGTAGAGTCTGGATTCAGACTCTCAGATGATAATTGTGTTGATGGTGTAGTAGGAAGAGTACAATAAAACTTTGCTTTGATATTCGTACAGAGATCCTGGGCTGGGAGAAATAATTATTTTGTCAATATACTGAAATGCACGTCAGAATATATGGTGAATGCACACGACACTACTTTTAATGATGTTCTTTCCCATAACCAGATGTGAAGAAATGAAGATAAAGTAATGGAAATTAGCCTAGCTCAGATCTTTTGTCAGTAAGCAACTGCTTGGCTAAAAGATTTCCATGTGAGATTCCAAGCTGGGAACTGAGTCTGGTGTTAACATCTGCCCTATGTGTTCCCCACAGGTGGACCCAAAACCATTCTATGAAAATTGTGTTCACGATGCCTGTTCCTGTGATAGTGGTGGAGACTGCGAGTGCTTCTGTTCTGCAGTTGCTGCTTATGCCCAAGAGTGTATTAAGAATCATGCTTGTGTCTTCTGGAGAAGTCCTGATATATGCCGTGAGTAAACTTTAAATATTCTCATAAGCACAACTGGATCTATCAGAATAATATACAAAGTCTTCAGTCACTGCATCAGTGTATTGGCATATAGTCAGAGGCAGCTTTAGCCTCTCTGGGGCCCTAGGCAAAGGCCCCTTGGGGGCCCCCCTATAGGGCTCCCTGGCACTGGCTCTGCCCCTCCACCCCCATGGCCTCAGTGTCCCACCCGGGATCCCAAAACCCCCTACACAACCCTGCCCCTCCCTGCAGCTCCAGCGCTCCTCCCGGGTCCCCCACGGCCCCAGATCCCTGCAACCAGCCCCCACCGGTGCCCCGGCCAACCCACCCCATGGTCACAGCGCCCTGGGACCCCACCTGTGGCCCCAGTGCTCCATCCGGGTCCTATGCAGCACCAGATCCCTGCGGCTGGCCCCCTCCACAGTCCTGGTGCCCCACTGGGGCCCCTGAGTGAAAACCCCCATGGCCCTGGCTCTTCATGGCCAGCCTACTCCGTGGCTCCAGCACCCTGTCAGTGGCCCCAAAACTGTATTTGGTGACCGGCTGGGGGCCCCAACCCCACCATTGCCAAAGGCAAGGGGCATGGTAGGAGCGCAGAGCTGGGCCTCTGGGCTGGCCCACCCCACCCCCAGGGGTGGAGCAGCCGGCCGGCCGAGGCATGGGGCAGAAACACGAAGCCTGGCCTCTGAGCCAGCCTGTCCGGTCCGCCTCCCACCCCCGCCAGTGCCAGGGCCCCCGCCAGCTTGCCCCCTCACAGGAATGTCCCCTCTGCTCTGCCCCCAACCCTGGCCCTGGCCCCCTGCTATGTGTTCCACAGAGCGGGAGGCAGACGTGGCTTTTGGGGTAGGCGTAGGCAAAGGGGCCCCTTACTGCTTGGGGACCTAGGTGGCCGCCTGCTTCGCCTACCCCAAAAGCCGCCTCTGCATATAGTTGTATTTTGTGGCATACACCAGAAACGGTTCATCATATCATGGTTCTTGATCTCCATATAAACAGATCCCAGTTATTGTATTAATGAGTTCAATGTATTTAAATTGTCACTATGGGTTGAACCCCAAAACAACAACAAGAGCAACCTTAGCATTTCAACAGACAGCTTGGATTCAATGTTGATTTTGAGTTGCTGTGTGGTTTCAGTCAAGCATTTGTTTTATTCAACAATGCTGTTAAATGTGAAGATGCTGAAATCCAGAGTTTCATGTGTTCTGTAGTCAGGTAGAGTAGGCAAAAAATTCCAAGTCTTGTTTCAAGGGAAATATTGCTGCCAGAACATTGTGTAAGTTCATTTGGCTGGCATCATTAGAGATGGGAACAGGGTTTTATTCTGTCAGCTGTTTTTTGATCAACTTCTCTTTTCTATCAGCAATATTTTGTGATTACTACAATCACTATAATGAGTGTAAATGGCATTACGAACCTTGTGGCCGTAACATCTCCACCTGTAGGATCATTAACAATGTCAGCACCAACTTCTCAGTGCCATATCTGGAAGGTAAGGAATTCCCAATTGTTTTTGTATTGTATGAAGATCTGGTAAAATGTTACTTGATGAATGTAAGGACATGCCCGAGTACTTACCTGACTTGTGGTATAAGACTGATCCACCATCTTCATTCATCGGTACCATTTGAAAAGTACTTCAAGGGGGAGAAAAGATTCTTCCAGGTAAAAAAACTAGAAATTTAATTATTTATTTTTAACTTTTTATTTACTTTTTATATATTCAGATGCATGTTGCTCTAACTGAAATACTGAAGTATTTTTGTTTCAGTGTAGAAAAAAATAATGGGTATCTCAGACATTGTGCTCATAAATATTGGCTTCGTCAGGGATCATTGGGAAATATTCAGGATTTGCAATGAATTACTCACTGCCTTTGGAAATGCTCATAATCCAGAGCCTAATCTAAAATTAATGAGTATTTTCATAGTCAGCGGGTTTTAGATTAGGTCCCTCATGACAATATTATCACTAAATTAATAGTTTGTTTATTAATATTACAAAAATGTACCGTTTGTGGTCAACAGGTTGCTATCCTAGATGTCCTCCAGAGACACCCATTTTTGATGAAGACACCGGCACATGTGTAGCTATATGCCAAGGACCACCAACCACTCCAACTACCACCACCACTCAGCCTCCGACCACAACACAGACCACCACTACAACTACCACTGAGCCAACATCAACTACTACAACAGAAATAACAACCAGCCTTTCAACAGGTAAGAACTGAACAACAACTGCCCCCACTTAATGTTAACAATGACATTCTGCACATGCTGATGTGATTCTCATTAAGTAAACATCACTTAAAATTTAGCCATTGCAGGGCGGACATGGAAGTTTTAAATAGAACTGTCCTATCAGTGGAGATTGATTTAATGTGTTCATTTGGTTTGGTCTTTCAGAATTTCTTTAAAAAATCATATAAAATATTGCATCAACTGGAAAAAAGTCACTTTTTTAACATTATATATGCAGTGTATGATACCTTTCTACATATTTACGGAAATGTAGGTGATATTTTAAAGACATATATTCGCAGAAGATTTTTTTGAGATTTAAGAATAATATAATAGATAGATAAATTATCACTTAGAATAAATCCTGGCCCTGGATATGCATAATCAGGGCTTTTTGTGTGTGTGTGATGGTACTCAGGATACTGAGTACTGGCACCTTTTTTTCACAGCAATGTAGCCCTGGATTCTGCCACCACTACTGGTGGCCCCAGGTCCTGGCCAAGTACTGGCACCTGTTTTTATTTTATTTTATTTTTTTTACAAAAAAAGCACTGTGCATAATACTATCACATTTGTGTGCATTCTGTAATACCAGTAAAGTTCCAAGGTGGATGCACAACTAATGGTTTTCTCCTTGAAGGAAGGTATGTTACAGCTAGAATGCATAGATGTTTGGCTTCTCACAACTGTTTATAACTGTTCTTGTGTATGGCTTTATCATAATGAATTAAGAAAGCTTTGAAATATTAGATATTGTCCTATGCTGCGAGGGGGAACCTCAGATATTGGGATGAATGGTGCTCTCACCAGATGGAAAGGTTGCTGGAATCCAAGGTCACAGCTGGGAATCTGAAGCACGTACGGTAAATCTGTGGGGTTGCTGCACTGATGGAAAATGTCCCTTATGTCTTTGGCACAAATCTTGAACTGAGTGTTTCTGGGATTTTAGCAACTGTTTTCATTTCTCAGGAACTTTTTGGATTGTGTAGTGATACTTTTAATTTTTCCATTGCAGTTCCCACCACAACCCCTACTCCATCCTCGACAAGTAAGTCTTTTAATTAGGAAACTCCTCATTGTGAAACATGGTACGAAGAAAACAAAGGGAAAGGAAGAAAAAGAGATAGACAGGCAGTAAAGAAATACATTTTCACTTTAGAATGGTAAAAGTGTGTGTGAATGTGGATATTTCATCTTTGCATTTTACAAATTAAGTGGGAAAACACAAAGGTTACTTTAAACTGTCAGATAGCTTCAGACCTGCTGTAACCAGGTATGACTCCCATAAAAGTCTCTAGGTTTTGATCTGCGATGATGTGAACGAAGGAGTCAAAAAGTTGGGACCCAGGATCTCCCTGAATGTCAGATCTCTCCAGTTTTGATATGGCTCAGAGAATGGTGATTAGAAATCTATGAAAAAAAAACCAAAACAGAGCATGGAACTCCTCAGCGATATCAGAAAATGCACTGAATATTTCATGTAGAGCGCAAAAATTGCCTGTCATCTCCACTGAAGATTTAGAACAAAAAGTGAAATGTGATGTTTCCACTAGACTTTTCTATAATAATACAGAACAAGTCCCACGGGGCCTGATTCCAATACCTGTCTGTCTCAGTTCTGAGATTAGCGTTTACTGGTCAGAATGAACCACAATTAAAAATACCACTCCAGTGACCACTGAATGCCCAAACAACCAACGGCTTAACTATTGTCAACACCCCCACCCATGCCACGCAACAGCCACTGAGTTCTAACTCCTACATCCACGAGCATAACCGCCCCTCCTTCCCTCACAACTACCACCAAGTTTGCAGCTCCTAAACCAACCAACGTGGTTAGCGCCAAATGCCCCCAACTCTCACTCCCACCATGACAATTGCCACTGAGTCCCCATCATTTGCCAAGATATCCCTTCACCTGTTAATTTAGATGTTATTGATATTTTAAAAGTATGTATTTCCAATTGTTTTGGGACAGGGTATATAAGAATAAAATAAAAAGACATATAGAGTATTATCACTTGGAACGAATTCTGCCCCTGGTTAAAGTGAGAGTAAGGGGCATGTAATGTCCCTAATTCCTACATAAGATGGTTCCACATGTCTCCTACCAACACCAGGAGGCTGAAACGGGTATTAGCGATTGTGCAGATCTTCTCTGGAACTGCTCTGTTGACAG
>ML685792.1:14691078-14728736 GCA_007922175.1 Pelusios castaneus | reverse complement strand
CATGTTTTTGTTATCTTTAAATTCTATGTTCTATTGTTCTCTTGCAGGACCATGTGACTGTTGGTGGTCTGACTGGATTGATGTGAGTTACCCAACATATGGCCCAGAGAATGGTGAATATGAAACTTATGACAATATCAGGGAATGGAATTCCTCAGCAATATGTGAACAGCCAGTAAATATTTCCTGCAGAGCTCAGAAATTTCCCGATGTTCCCATTGAAGAGCTAGGACAAAAAGTGCAATGTAACGTTTCTACTGGGCTTATTTGTAACAATAAAGACCAAAAGCCCGGGCCCGTGATGCCAGAGCCTTTTTGCCTCAATTATGAGATAAAGGTTTGCTGTTTACCTCCCCACTGCATCCCAAGTACCACATCTTCAACTACTACCCGAACCACCACACCGACAACCACCACTGAGACTCCAACCACCACACCAACAACAACCACTGAGTCCCCAACATCAACAAGTACAAGCACTGAGTCTTCAACCACAATCACCCCCACCATCACCACTACAGCAACGACAACCCCACCGACAACCACCACTGCTACCACCACCCCAGGAACGACGACCCTAACAACAACCACTCCTACCACCACCACCACCACCATTGAAACGACAACCACCCTGACAACCACCCCCACTACCACTACCACAGGAACAACTACACTAACAACAACCACCCCCACTACCACCACTACAGGAACAACTACCCCAACGACAACCACTGAGTCACCAACCACCACGACCACTGAGAGTCCAACCCCCACACCAACAACAACCACTGAATCCCCAACAACAACAAGTACAAGCACCGAATCTTCAACCACCACACCGACAACCACTGCGACTACTACCATGCCAACATCAAGTACCACAACTGGTAAGAGTGTTAAATAATAATTGCATGACATATAAAACGATCAAGAAAAAAGTAACTTTTTAAACATTATACATGCAGTGCATGATACCCTTCTACTTGTTAATATTTATGTAACTGATACTTTAAAAGTAAATATTGCCAAAAAAATTGAGATTGAAGAAGAATATAATAAATACATATATTTTCACTTAGAACAAATCCTGCTCCTTGTTTATATGACAATAAGGAGCATATCAAGTCTCTTACTCTTGTTTAAGCTGGTTCCATGTTTATCCAGCATACTTCAGAAGACTAAAAGTGGTAATAAAGCATGCACAGATCCTCTGTAGGGATGTGATGCAAAGCTTCTTGTGGACTAAGGAGTTAATAGAACACTCAGCATCCTTGCCCTACACTGGCCATCTGTCTAGTCTTCCTATATCTTTATCACATCTAAGGATTGATCAGGAAGAGTGATTACTGTGTCACTGGAGATGCATAATAATTATCACTTTGGCTGTTTTCCTAAATATATGCAGTCCTTAGATCCATCAATCCTATGTTGCATAAATCTGATTTGCTTATAAGAAAGACACAACCTACTTGAAGCTGAGGCAGAATTTTAAGAATTTGGGATGGAGTAATGTTATGTACAATCTATATTTATGACACTTAGCATACTTTGGATGTATTGTATCCAACGTCAAAGAGATCTTTATCAAAAGTGGTAACATGGTATGGTTGATATATAATACTAGTTCCATATCTGACTTTTAACAGGAAGATTTTACAAATCTCTGTGTTTATTAGTTACTTCAGTTTATTATTTCCTCTTTTGTGAGTGATTCTAAAAACACTGTAGCCACTGGGCACTATTCCTGCCTTTCCCCACAACAGTGCTCTTGAAACAGGGTGAGTATTCCAAGCTTGATTAGAAAAGAAACAAGGGCTATGTCTACACTTGCACTTTTAAGTCGACTTTAACTAAGGTGACTTAACTAATATGATTTAACTAAGTCACGTTAGTTAAGTCGACTTAGTGTGTCTACGCTGAAAATTAAAGTTGACTTAAATGGGGGCTTACAAAGTTGACCTAGAGCATCCACAGTGGATGCCTAAGTCGACTTCTAGGGGTTAGGGAGACCTTGGGCAAGTCTATGGTGGCGGGGAGGGACCCCTTGTGTGCAATGGAGCAAAGGGCGACAGGGACCCTGGCAGGACATGTGGGCAGGGTGTGATGCTGTCTGGATTTAGGGAAGCATTTATGATATTATTTTCTATCCATATATCCTAAATGCTGTAATCCATAGGAGCTATGTCATATTTAGTATCAATAGAAAGGTAGTAATTTTCTGGGAATGATTATATAGTTTATGTCTAGGAATTCTATTTCAATTTGAAGTTAGTTTAGTTAGGAATTTGGTGTTATATCTATACTTTAACTTGTGTGATTTTATGGAAATGTTTGAGAGAGGCGGGTGTGTAAAACCATTGTCTCCTTAATGGTAAGGAATCTGCCAGGTGATATGGTCCCAGGGAGTAAACCGATGAGCCATTAAGTACACAATGGTTGTATTCTTTATGCCCTTAATGGCTCATCAGGATACTCCCTGGGTCCATTCTACCTGGAAAATTCCTAAACATTAAGGAGACAAAGGTTTTACATACCCGCCTCTCTCAGGTATTTACACAGATTCATACAAATTAAAGTATAGCTATAACACCAAATTCCTAACTAATCTAATTTCTAATTGAAATAGAATTCCTAGACATAAACTATATAATCATTCCCAGCAAATTACTACCTTTCTATTGATACCAAACATGACATAGTTCCTATGGATTATAGCATTTAGGATATATGGATAGAAAATAATATCATAAATGATTCCCTTAATCCAGACAGCATCACACAGGGCTCTGTTGACTTAAACCTTAGGTTGAGTAAAAAACAGGTCTAATAAAGTTGACTTAATTTTCATTAAGTTGACTTAATCTTCATTAAGTCGACTTAAGCAAGCTGCTTAAATCGACTTAAGCAAAGTGTAGTGTAGACGCAGGATAAATTAAGTCGACTTAAGCAAGCTTAAGTCGACTTAATTTACCAGTGTAGACGCAGCCAAGGAGTCCGGTGGCACTTTTAAAGACTAACACATTTATTTATCTATCACACGAGCTTTTCTGAAAGAAAATCCCACTTCATCAAATGCTTAAAGATGGGGAACTTAGAGAATAGATGGACAATTTTAATAATCAAACTTTAATAGTAAGATTTTACAGTAGAATTTTCAAAGATTTGATAACTACATCTAGCTGATTTCCTTTTGTTAACACCACCACCCTCTGAATGACAACTGCAGAGACGACAACTACCACCAACACCTCAGCAACAACTACCCCAGAGTTGACTGCTACCACCACAGTAACGTCTACCCCTGAGACAACTACACCCACCTCTACCACCACAGCAACGACCACCTCAAAGTCAACAACCCCCACCACTACCACAACAACTTCCCCAAAGACAACCACCACCACCACAACAATTACTTCAGGAACAACCTCGAAAACTCCAAATTGTACTTTTGGTAATGTAACGTACCCTGTAAGTATATTTCACATTTTTATTATTTGTCTGTGAAAGATACTATATTGTAGTTCTGTATTTTCAAATTAGAGAATGCTATCTCTTGATATTTTAATTCTTTCATTAACATAATGATCCTCTATTATTCTGGGTAACAAAGTGTTTTTCATCTATGTCATATGAATAACTTCGCTATTGTCATGGCACACAGTGACCCTTTCATTATGGTAGATTAGACCCTAAGAGCATTTTTCTATTGTAAGTGCTCAAGTGACATTTTTTAAGGGATTTTATGACCTTGTCATATTGCAAAAGAATTTTGGTGAAAGGATTACCAAAAAGTCCCTTACCAGCATTAAATTCCACCTTCCATCTCTTCCTCTTTATCTTTCTAGTGTTTATTACAATGATTATACCAAAGTATTAACTCATCTAGAAACCTAAATCAGTCATGAACTATATCCCTGATTAGATGTAATGGGCCATATCCTGAATCACATAGAGAATGTGTTGAAAACCTGGAACTCCCACTGAAGTCAGTAGCTCAGGCTTTCTCTGGATTTGGCCAAGTAATTTCTCAATCTGCAGTACATAGTTGCTCTCTCTTAAACAGTTGAAAATGTTATATTCTAAAACAATATTGCTCAGTATTAGAGAGATGGAGACTCTCTTCATCACTAAGGGTGCGTCTACACTTACAAATTAAGTAGACTTAAGCTTGCTTAAGTCGATTTAATTTAATCTGAGTCCACACTACACTTTCCTTAAGTCGACTTAAGCAGCTGCTTAAGTTGACTTAAGGAAAAATTGAGTCAACTTTATAAAACCTCATTTTAAGTCAACTTTGCTGGCTAAGTCAACTTTAGAATGTCGACTTAGCCAGTGTGGATGTGTAGTAATCCTAAATCGACTTTAAGTCGACTTAGGGAGCTTTAGGGCTTCCCCACTGCCCTCTGTGCCAGGGTGGCTGGCACAGCCACAGCCTGGCATGCCCCCCACAGGGCAGAGTCCTGCCCACCCTGCCCCTATGCCCTGCCAGGGTCCCTGTCAGGCTCAGCCCCCATTGTACCTTGGTACAATGGGGCAAATGCTGAGCCACCTGGCACTTGGCAAGGGGTGCCCTCCCTCTGCCACCGTGGACCTGTGCCAGATCCACCTAGCCTCTACAAATCAACCTAGGCGTCCAGTGTGGATGTTCTACTAGGTCAATTTGGTAGGGTCCCCTCTAAGTCGACTTAAATTAACAAGTGTAGACATAGCCTAAATGCAGCTGCAAAGAGTTGTAAATAATGATGCTATGACATACTGACAATGTAACATCATCCTGTATTGTCACGATGCATTGATGTGAACATTTTGGGACATTGCATGATAATTTTTATTTCTCACTTTGATTTCATTTTACATTATCAGATCTCCCCTCTATTTTGACTCTTTGTTCCGGAAGGGGGATGTTATTTCCAGCTGAAAAGAAACTTGAGTCAATTTTTTGTAAGGCCAAAGAAAGATCTTTGTAATGCTAGTCCATTTTCTTTTTGTCACTGGGACCTGCATTGCATGTATCAGCTTGTAAGGGGAACGCTCCTCTGATCAACAGCCTCTGCAGCCAGGGATAAGAGGAGCTGAAATCAAACCCATTTTGGTAGAGCCTCATGAAATTCTCTGTAGAGGTGAATTTATCTCTAGGAACACAGTGTACAAAGTTTTTCCAGACATTTCCCAATCACATGTACCTTTTACTTTTGCTTGTGAAATGTGACATACAAAATAAATTTGGATAAATCTATTGGTTGACTGACCACACTGTTTCAAAAAAGTCTATTAGTAGTCTGCACCTTCTATGCAGCTGACATTTTACACTGTGACCCAGTGAGGGAAATCAGAAGAAAATATTAGTGACTAGTATTGTGTTCATGAATACATTCTTTGTAGTTGATAATTATCAATGCAGCAGTCTCATTTTACAGACTCGGTGATGGTGCAGAATGTGGTGCTTTATTTTCACCTTCAAATATTTGTTTGGAATAAAGAGGTTTACAGTATAAAACTGTAAAATTTCCAGAAGTCCTTGATTAGTCTGATTGCTTTACTGTAGATCTCATCTTTCCATCTTTCCTCTCTCCCCCTCCCCCCATCTTAAATGCAGCCAGGAGGCTCCTTCTATCCATGTAATTGCACTGAGGCAATATGTACTGAAAATACGGGCTGGGAGCTGAGACCGATACCATGCAACCCTCCTCCTAAGCCCACTTGTACCAATGGGCTTGACCCTGTGGCTGTGATGGATAAGGACAACTGCTGTTGGCACTGGGAGTGTAACTGTAAGTGTATAGTGTGAGGGATATTTTTGTTTCTGAAGGACCAATAATAGTTACAAGAGCTACAATACTTGTAAAGGGGCAGGTGCTGTGGAAGTTTAGCTTCTCATATCCCTAGCAATTCATTCTTAACTGTAGGACCGGACCACTTGTTAGCTTAGTCATGGGTTCCCCACCTAGCTGTCACAGCACTTGCTTTTAACAGTGTTTTGTGAAATACTGTATTCTTTCATCTTTCATTTGACCTTTTAGACTATTAAATTATTTAAATTAGTCAATTACAAATTAATATGTGTAAACCCTTGTCGTAAATTAAAGTTAACAATGAAAAACAAACAAATTCACATTTTGTTTGATTCTGGCAATTTTTCCTGTCTGAGGTAATCTATACAGATTTGGTTCCACCACTTAGTTATTCATGTTGACTGGTAGTTCACTATGCAAGTAGTCCCATTGAAATCATCCATAGTAAGGTAGGACTTGACAGGAAAGGGGTGGTGGAATGTGGCCTGATATGTTTATATTAAAGATGGACCCAAGCTGCTAAATTTAGATCCTGAAGCAGCTGCTTGAAATTATCTTCAACTTTTTAATCTAGAAACTGGTCTGGAGTACTCAAAAGCACAGTCCTATTTCTGAGATTAATGACACTTACTGGTTTCAACTTGCTAGGAAATCGAACAAGAACAGCCTTCTTCAGAGATTTTTTGGTATTTCTGTTTGATATCCTATCTGATATCTGGAGACACAGGAAATGGAAAATGTAAACATAAAACAAACAAACAAGAACAGTTCAGCTTCTTTAAATATGAAGAAAAACTTCCAGTTTGGGTCCAACTGAGGTTTTCGATTAATTCTCTTTACTTATCTATAATTTGCTTCATCCAGGCTCTCTCATTCCTATTTGACGCCAGTGCTAGCAGGTTCAATTGGTCATCCACTTACTAAAGACCTTATTCATAGTCTAGCTCTGCTTCTATATGTTACCATACAAAGATAACTAACTCTGAATTTCTTGGTAGGCTACTGCACTGGCTGGGGAGATCCACATTATAAGACATTTGATGGACGATACTACAGCTACCAAGGGAATTGTACGTATATCCTGATGGAGGAGATTCATAAAACGATTGACAACTTTGGGGTCTACATTGACAACTATCACTGTGATGTCCGAGACAAAGTGTCCTGTCCCCGCACACTCATTGTGAAATATCAGACCCAGGAAGTGCTCATAAGGACTGTCAAAATGATTCCTATGCAAGTACAGGTATTGGAAAGAGACTAATCAACCAAGTACATGCACATCTTCATATTACTTTCATGCCAATGTTAGGAAAATGGAATAATTGTTCTATGGGTTGCTTTGAAGAGATTTTATGCAAACATTATTTCATCTGCATATAGAAAGAGATCATCTCTGCATCTCCTTTTCTAAACTCAGATCTCTACAGTCCCCTGTCCCTTCAAAACTATAGGGAGAATCCATTTTAGCTGATGACATCAAATGGGATATTGTGTTATTTATTTTAAGGATTTTAATGTGGAATAACAGTCTAGAGGAATAAATGTTATAGTAAATCAAAAGTCTTCCAATAAACAAGGATCAGCTCATTATCCTTGTAAATCAGGACTAAGGAACTTATTGAGAGAAGGTATTGGTCATTTGGGGGCTTGAACAAGAGATTACATTTGAATTAGAGATAGGAATCGTACTGGCAAAAAAAAGTCTCTAAAATACAGAAACATTGAGCTCATTGGCAGTAGAAAGCAAGGATGCTTTTACACATAAAGACCACATTACTTTCCTTTACGTTGTTTCTCCAGTGCAAGTTCAAATGATCAATAAATTATTTTTTATGAACTTTATACAAAATGTATGACTCTTATCCATTTTTCTTTATACATTAGGTGTTTGTAAATGAACAGAAAGTGGCTTTACCTTATGAAAAATATAACATGAAAGTTGGTCGAATAGGCATAAATTACATAGTGGAAATCAGGGATATTGGAAACATAACCTACAACGGCGTGGCTTTCTCAATTAGTTTGATCTACAATAAGTTTGCCAACAACACCCAAGGACAGTGCGGTGAGGACCTATTTTTGTACTTTCAGAATGAAACACAAAAAGTTAAATAAAAGCTATAGCAGTAAGAGAGACATGTTGCTGGTTCCCTGTGATGGACGGAATTAGAATGATTGTTTGACAGTGAAGATTTGTGCATGAATGCATTCTCTTGTCAATTTTAGGCACTTGCACCAACAACACAGCAGATGACTGCATGTTACCTGGTGGAAAGATCATCGAAAACTGTGAAACCATGGCAGATCACTGGATGATTAATGACCCCAACAAGCCACACTGCTCTCCATCCCTAACTTCTACAGTTGCACCTCCAATGAGCACTCTTTCACCCCCACCAACCTGTAAACCATCTGCTCTCTGTGAGCTCATTAAAGGAAGGTAAATACACAAGCAGCATGCACAGACTTTTCATTTTGAAATTCAGTGGCAGTCTGAAATCCAAATTTTCCTTGTTGCTTTCTCATCCATTGCAACTTCTGCTCCTTCTCTCTCTTCCATTCTCTCTAGCTTTCCTCCTATTCTGCTTTAATCCTTGCAATCCCTGCCTTCTGGTCTCTTTAATGATTCTTTGGCCCCCTCATAATTTTCTGGACTCCTTTGGCTTTCATCAGCCCTTTCTACTTCACTTCTCTACTATTCTCTGTTGGCAGAAGACAAAGGTCTCCTGAAGATCCCAAAGGGATTTCTTACTTGAGTTTCAGGTTCCAAAGGGGTAGCCGTGTTAGTCTATTGTAGAAAGACAACAGAGTCTTGTGGCACTTTTAAAGACTAACAGATTTATTACTCGCATGAGCTTTCGTGGGAGAAAATCCCACTTCGTCAGATGCTTTGAAGATAGGAAAGTTACAGGAATTAGCTGTAACTTTCCTATCTTCAAAGCGTCTGACGAAGTGGGATTTTCTCCCACGAAAGCTCATGCGATTAATAAATCTGTTAGTCTTTAAAAGTGCCACAAGACTCTGTTGTCTTGAGTTTCAGGATGTGACTTTAGAATGAGGAAATTTCAAACCCAGTCTTATCAACAACTCTAATTCATGGATATATTCAATAATATTCCTCCAGTTATGGGGTGGAAAGCAGTATTTTGAAGAGAGAGAAATGAGTGGATAGTCTTAAGATTAAGGTCTAAAGGTGTTGGAAGGCTGCACTTCAGTGAAATATTTATCTATCTTTGTTGAGTCCCATTCAAATCTCCCTGTAGAATATCAGGCTAAAATATGGCATGTGAACACGGATCATTCAGTAACTAATAATGATACATGTTGCTGCTTCTAGCGTGTTCCAGAAATGCCACGCCACTGTCAGCTATGTGGACTTCTATGCAGCCTGCGTTTTTGACAGCTGCGCCGTTCCTAACTCCCAACTGGAATGTGCGAGTTTGCAAGTCTACGCTACCATCTGTGCTAATGAAGGTGTCTGTGTTGATTGGAGAGGCCATACTCGTGGTGCCTGCTGTAAGTAGGGATTTTTTTCTGCCATTTAACTTGAACTATTAGCTTGTCAGATCTGTCTCAATTCCTTTTCTGTTAATCGGTTACTTGGCTTTCCAAGTCTCCCATGACTGTAATAAAAACCAAAAGCTTTATTGAAATAATTTTATGGGCCATATTTCAATGATGGGGAAAATAGATGAGCCTGTAAAAATGCACAGGGGCTCATTGTGCTTTGTATGCCCTGCATCTGTTTGTGCAAATGCCTATGTTCATGGTATGCTGATTTTGCAGGTACAAATGTGTACCCCTACATATTTAATGGCAGACAAACTTTTTTTCCTAGTGCAGTGTGGGAGCATACCCAACTTTGAAAATGACCCTAAAAACTCTAGCCGACAGAAGTATTTGTATTCAAAAGGTCAAATCCTATCCTTACCCTGGCACAACAGGAAGGGATGTTGGTTTGTAGATGTTACTTTATGTAAAATCACCTACCACCTAGAGACCTTTGTAATACCTGTGTATTTGGGGTGGGGTCACTGATGGATTTTTTTCCCCTCTGAAGTCTGATTTTCTTGGCTTTTATGGTTCTCAGACAGATGTTCAATGATATTCAATGAGTCTGAGAAATTTTTAAAAGATTGCTAAAGTTATAAACTTACAGAGTGTGCTTATGATGGTCTTGCTGAAATATTTTTTATCCATTTCTTTTCCATTTAAGCTGTTACATGCCCATCACACAAAATATACAAAGCTTGTGGTCCTATTGAAGAGGTGACCTGCAAGTCAAGGTAAATAGTTACTTACCTGCCAGTCAGGTCCCATGCAACTATCCAGTGATAGATAATCTACAAAGATATGAGGAATATCAAATTTAGCAATCCTGATTTAAAACAGAAATTTTTGAGACAGTCTTCAATTGGTTATCATTGTATCTGACCTGTTATTCTGTTGCTGCATCTCTCATACAGCTGAACCAAACGTTGTACAGTGGAATAAATTAAGATTAGAATGAGGATGATTTACAATCAGTAAATTTCACATATGCAGTTTCTTTTGCATATATCTTTCTGGGTAAATATATTTGGCCAATCTTCCACTGTCTGTCATTGATATAATATTGATCTTTTGAATTTTTTCTCTTGTATAGTCAAGTTATACAAGACCAAACCCATCAAGTAGAAGGCTGCTTCTGCCCTGATGGAACAATGCCTTTTGGTGATGGTGTGGATGTCTGTGTAGAAACCTGTGGTAAGTTGTGTTACCATATTTTAATGCACATGTTTCCTTTTTGTTGTTGCCTAGTTATGTATACAGCATAGTTCTGAGTCTGGCTACCTGCCATCATATTAATGGTAATGAAGATTTATTTTGCAATAATTACAGGGTGCGTTGGACCAGACAATGAACCGAGAAAGGTATGTTACACATTTGTTTTTCTATTGCAAGTATTTTGTGTCTCCCCCAAATCTGCTGTTTTGCGTAGGCTCCCAGGTTTTCATCCATATATTTATTTATAGGTGAGTGGAATTTTGAAAACCCTTGATTTACGTTTATCTCAACCCAAGTTACCCATTTATGGGAGATGTTGCCTTTAGATGTTTCTCCTGATAATCAGTTTCCAGATTGCAAAATAATGAAATTGTAGTTCCACCCTGCCACATATACTTGTGCTTTCACTTAAATGTACAACACAACCCATTGAAAAGAACAGATTTATGTTTTTCTTATTCACTAATTATTAATTCAGTTGCTTTCTTCTCTTTCTTTAACAACAGTTTGGGGAGCGGTTTGAGTTTGATTGTAAGGACTGCATTTGCCTGGAGGGTGGAAGCGGCATTATCTGTGTGCCTCACAAATGTGCAGAGCAAGTGGATAAACCAACCTGCAATGAAGAAGGATTTTACCCGGTCACAGAAGTCAGCCCTGACAACATCTGCTGCAATGTAACTTCCTGCCGTAAGTTCATCCTTTCGCTTCATTTATAGCACTCCACTGCTCCTCAATTTATCTTTTGCAATAAGAGTTGCATTGTTTATTTATGCTAAATTAACTGAGATTAGTCTGTGAAGCCCAGGCCTCTAAATGCTTGGACAGAACCCTGCTAAGAGGCATGTTTCCCTCTCTAGCAATTATTTTACATTCTCTTGGTTTTTTCTCTTTGCAGGGTGCAATGTTAGCTTCTGCACAACCAAGCCTCCTAAATGTGATCTGGGTTACAAACTTGTTTCCAAAATTGATGCTGGCAATTGCTGCCCTGTGTATGAGTGTGGTAAGTCCCTTTGAAATATGTGAGAACAGTCAGTGTTGAACTTCATGCGCTTGAGCATGCAGACTGGTAGCCAGTACTGGATGCTTCTCTTTTGGAACTGGCAACAAAATCAGTTTGAGATTCTAGGTTGCTACCATGGCCAACCCCAAAGAGCAGCTGAGAAAACAATGGTGGAGGTGAATGAGCTGTAGCTCATCCTTTTCAAGTCAAGTATTTCGGGTTCTATGCTTATGTAAAAATAATGAGATGGTTGACCAGGACTTCAGTCCTCACCTGTCACCTCACAAGAAAGTGTCCCTGTGAACTTTAGTGATAGGAAAGACAGATGGACCAATCCTGGATCTTATCAACTAACCACAGCAGGAAACAGTTTGCCATTGTCTAATGGCTATCCTGGTGTAAAATATGGGATAAATAAATTGAGCCAAATTTTCAAATCAGACAGGCTTTCTCTTTTCTGGTTGCAAATTGTACCTTCGATATTTATGTTCATGTATTGCACAATTTGCATCACAAAAAAAGAAAATCTGGTTGACCCTTCTGAAGATTTATGTTGTGATTATTTTTGGAGGAAATTTGCATTACTGGAATAATAAAATTTGGCTCTTTCTTGACATTTGACGCACATTTATTTCCTTTTTTACAGTTCCCAAGGGGGTTTGCGTGCTTCAGAATGCTGAGTACTCTGTAAGTTCCCATGTCTTCATGAGAAGAACTCTTGGGTGAAAACATTTGAGTTCCAAGAGCATCCTTTAATTGAAGTGTTTTGAGCCAGTTTGCATTTGATTCAATCCATTTTTAGTGATCCCCAAACTGCAGCGAGGGATTTATCTGTTGTCTGTTACACAGAACCTAACATTTTAAAAAGAAAGTTGCTACATGTAAGAGAGAATGAAACACTGATTCTAAGTAGCTGGACTAGGGATGTAAAGATTTGTTTTTAATATGTAGTGCACATACCCTTAAAAAGTCAGTACACATTTAACATTAGCACTTTACTGCATTAGTTAAGGCCCTGCTGTCACAAATGAAAAGTTATGGGTAAAGACAAGATTTTGTGCAGATTTCAGCCCCTATAATTCTGTTGGCTCCAGTAACTATTTAATTTATTCAGTACAGACAGATCTTGAGTTACCCGCTTCATGTGCACAATAATGCATGAGGTGAATATTTGTCCTCAATATCTATTATGTGGTTCACTAGTGGATGATTGTTTGGGGAAGGGTGGGGGGTATATTGGAAATTAGAGATATGTCTATCATATACATCAATTCTTGCTAATACCAGAACTCTCGTTTTGTTTTTTTTTTAATCTAGCCTGGTTCCCCAGTCTATGCTGATAAGTGCCATGACTGTAAATGCACCAACAGAACAAACAGTACAGGAATGAATATTATCTCATGTAAGCACATTCCATGCATTAAAACATGCCAACAGGTAAGTAGTAAACTTTAAAAAAAGAATATTTTCTTGAGAACTAGCCATGCATTGGGAGAGATGTGTTCTAAGTAAAGGAGTTGGAGACAGGAATTCGTAGGTCCTGATTCCAGTTCTGGGCAATAGTTGTCTACGCTGGGTGTCAGAGTGGATCACAAATTAAATATGAGTCAACAGAGTAACACTGTTGTAAACAAAGCAAACATCATTCTGTGATGTTTTAGCAGGGGAGTAGTAAGCAAGACAGAGAAATAATTATTCCGCTTTACTCCACATTGACTTCACCTCAGCTGGAGTATTGTGTCAAGTCCAGGATGCCACATTTCAGGAAAGATATGAACAAATTGGAGAAAATCCAGCAAAGAGCAACAACAATGATTAAAAGTCTAGAAAACATTACTCATGGTAGAAGACAGAAAAAAATGGGTTCATTTAGTTTGGAGAAGAGACGACTGAGAAAGGGAATAACAGTTTTCAAGTACATAAAAGGTTGTTACAATGAAAATGGAAGGTAATTGTTCTTGTTATCCACTGAAGATATGACAAGAACAATAGATTTACATTTCAGCAAGAGTGGTCTGGGTGGGAGATTAGGAAAAGCTTTCTAACTGTCAAGGTAGTTAAGCACCAGAATGAATTGCATAGAGAGATTGTGGAATCTCTGTCACTGGAGATGTTTAAGAACAGATGAGACAAATATCTGTCAGGGATAGTGATGATATTTAATTCTGCCGTAAGTGCATGGGACTCAACTATGGGACCTTTCAAGGTCCCTGCCAGTCTTACGAGTCTATGATTTTAAAGATGGTGATAATGCTATGAGCATCATAATCGTTGTGAGGATTAACTAATGACTTTTTAAAACAATACTGTGAAGATTAAGTAACATATCAGCACTGTGTAGTTACTATAATGCTTTTGTTGCCTCCATTTATTGTCTACTTTCATTATCTGTTTTCTTTTCATTTGATAATCTCTGTCTATCATAAAAAGTGCCATATCTTAAAACCATAATCAGGGCTGCTGTTTGGCTTGGTTTTTTTACAGACAACCTTAGTCTAGTGCTCAGCTTATTACATTTTCATTTGTTTCTGTAGGACACTTTTAACATAGTGCTTTGTTAATTCCTAGGGTTATGAACTGCAAGATGTGAAAGGTGAATGCTGTCAAAAATGCGTACAGACCAAGTGTATTGTAAGGAAGGGCGACAATACTGCCCTCATTTTAAGTGTAAGTATGCTATTATTGTTGGGAGTCTGCCAAACTTGTAGCATTTCCTATTGAATTCCTTCAAGTGTTCACTCGGCGGAAAGTCACAGCAATTAGTGATGGGGGAAAGGAAAGGTTCAATTGTTAAATTCAGATGTGCATTTGAAAGGTTCAGCTGCTCATCTGAAAGAAAGTTATCTGAATTTCTTTGGTCTGTAATATAGGTTGGATTTCTTGTGTAGATTAAGCTTTCTCAGAAGGTTCTTTCTCTTATCTGACAAATCAGAAGTCCCATGAGAAGAGACTTTCTTGCAATTGTCTGGCGAAGGAGTGGAAATATACCAGAAAAACTTGAATTTGTTTCAATTGTGTTGCCCTTTCTGAGTGAATTCTTATTTAATCTAATATAAACATTCTTCTTTAATATTTACCAGTTTGCACATCCCTAATCAAAGTCTCACTCAGCTATTTCTCCTTGACTCCAGAATATCCTTGGTGCCACACAGGGATTTTTCTTTCCCAGTATTCAGAGTGGTAGATGTGGCAGTCTATTTCAGCAGAACAAACAAGGAGTCTTGTGGCACTCTTAAAGACTTTTTCTTTCCCAGTGTTATTCCTTATAGAACTCCTGAGATCCCCTCCAAACATGGGAACCCACAATATCATCACAGCCCTACTAACCCAGGCAGCTATTTATCAAATATTTTATGCTGGGAAATAAAGAGGGTCTTCTTCAGAGTATAGGAAGATATTTGTCTGAGCCCATTCTGAATTCCTCTGTGTATGTGGAATGTCCTTTTTGTATACAGCCTGGTGAAAAGCAAAATGATCCAAAAGACAACTGCACCATTTATAGCTGTGTGAAAATCGAAGATCAGCTCATCTCCTCCACCTCAAAGATTTCCTGCCCATCATTCAGTGAGGAGAATTGTAAACCTGTGAGTAAATTTGGGACATTTACGCTCATCCCTTTTGACAACTCATTTTCATTTGCTCCAGCCACTTACTAACAAAAGAGGCTACAGAGCAGGGGAGCTGCTTAAATTATTATTCATCATTTTTTATTTGTGCTTATTTACTTCCATCAAGAAAAGAAATATATGGTGTATATACTACATGGATTCTGAAGTTTATTGTAGGTAATTAGTATCCCCTGGCTTAAAAATTGACAGTAGTGGGCTCCAATATCCTAACACACTGTGGTCTGCATGGTCTTCTTTGTATGAGACAGCATATTTTCATGAGTGTCCTGTAGGCACAGTGGTTGCAATAAATACTGATTACACCATACTTATTTCCTATTGAAAATAGCAGGAGATACTGCAGCATCTCAGATAAAATAGTATGAAATGCATGGTTAACACTCATTTTTAAATGGTGACCATTATACATCATAAGCCTTTCCTTCAAAAAATTACATATTGCAACATGTTCCATGGTGAATTCATAGCTCTCCGGGCCCGGGAGGGCCATCATGAACATCAGCTCTGAACACCTGCATCACACAGGCCACACAATTCCAACCAGTAATTCCTGCTCTGGAGCAAATTATTCTTCTCCACTGGGCATGCAAAATGTTTCAAAATCTTGATAATACATTTTGTTCTGATTTGTTTTCAGGGCACTGTTACACTACTGCCTAATGGTTGCTGTAAAACATGTGAGTATAACTACCTAGCGTTCAGATATCCACTTACAAAACAAAATGCAATTTTTAAAAAAATGGACTGATTTTTCCTATTTAAAAGATATTTTTAATATTTATTAATTTTAAAACATGCAAATACATTCATAATAGTTGTTCAGAGAAGCACATACACTGTGCTCAGAACAGTCACTGATTCTGCCTAAAGAAGCTTTCAGTGTAAGCTGAGAAAAGTAAATTATTAATGCAGAAGAAGCATTGGCTGAGTATGTGGCCACACAGCAGAGTATGTTGTTATTAGTAAATTGGCACAGTAGAGAGGACTTTGCAGCAAAAGTGCCTTTTGAAACAGGAAAGGCAGGGGAAGGAATGGGCCTACTTCACGGACATGACAAAACATTCCTAATGTAGGTCACCTATTTATATGTTTGGGATTTTTTCTGTGCTTTCTGAATTTGTTGAGCTGAATAACCAATACAGTGAAGTAGGCCACAGAAGTAGCTACCTGAAAGTACAAAGAGTTTTCTCTTTGGCCTGGGGTCTGAAAATCTGCCTTATATGGTGGTATGTTACAATTCCCTCCAGCAGTTTATTTGAAATATCTCTAAGAAATGGCTACCATAGATGACTTAGCAAAACGTTAGTCTGAATCTGGAGATTAATAATATTGATGGCACCAACAATAATTATTCTAAAATCATTGTTTTGATTTAATAAGCCTTCACTTTTCCCTTCATAGACTCCCAAATACTCACCCACAATTTGATGTCTATAGTCCTAAATAATATATTATAAATGAGCCATTCTCTATTTCACTTGTTTCTTTGTTATTCAGAGGCTCCAATAAGGGGTGTGTTCAGTAAGCACTCTGCACTCTAGGCATTCCATAGAGAGTTAAAGCTTAAGGGATATAGCAGAATACGAAGGAGTTTGACCTTTCTGGACAGTTTTGTCTTTTAAACAGTTATTTCAATGTGTCAGTGACTCACTGCCTGTGATTAAGCAGCATGGTGCTTTTGGAGCTGTTTGATTGAAGGTCTTTACCACTCTTTTCTCCCATAGGCATACCTCAAGATAGCCCAACACCATGTTCTGTCACCCAGATCCTAGACTTTATCACCCACAAGGGCTGCCGTTCTGTGGATAAGGTCTACCTGACTCAATGTGAAGGATCTTGTGGAACATTCTCAATGTAAGTAAACTGAATCAGACAAGGAGAGACTGAATTTAATTGGCATATAGACTATTTCTAAAGAAGGGACAATTCATAGCCAGGCTGAAGAATAATAAGAGTTAGAGCTGGCTTGACTCCCAATCTCATTAAATTTGTAACTGTTTTGGTGAAACTGGCTGAAGAATTGACTCACCTTAGTAACAAAGGGGCCATACCTTTGCTTCCAAAGAGTTGTCTAGATTTCTTATTGCATACAAAATGAGAGCCAGCTCACTTGTCATTTGCGTTAGAGCAGCTTGGATATATGGCACTGAGTTCATTCCCATTACAGGACATACTCTAATGCAATGGTTTTCCAACCATGGGTACTGGGTCACAGACCCTCAAGTACTGGGTCGCAGCATCCCCTGCTGCTGCCACTGAAAAACTGGAATGCATTGCTCAAAGAAGTGATTGTTGGGTTATGGGCATATATGATTTTTTTCAACTGGGTCCTGAAAAAAAAAAAGTTTGAAAACCACTGGTCTAATGGCAGCTATGACTAATCTTCAAGAGCAGAGAAACTACTTTCCAATGATGAAAATTAAAAGGGAGGAGGGAAAAGAAAGAGAGAGACTTCATTTGAATATACTCTGTGTAAGAAGGATTCCACAGGAAGAGACTTACTGTGTACTGAAGAACTGAAAAAAAGCGTGTGCTCAAGGGCTGTCTGTGATAATAGAGTCAGTATCATTGCTCTGGAGTGACAGAACATTGAAGAAACCAGAGATACAGCTAGTAGAGCATTAAGGTCAATGTGTCGGTTAGTTCGAACTAAGCAGTTAGTTTGAACTAATATGGCCACATTGATTTAATTCGAACTAACTAGTTCGAATTAAGGGTTAGTTCGAAGTAAAACAAGGTTTTACTAATTTGAACTAACTTTTCCTTAATTCAATTTAAGGAACTGTTTATGTTGAATTAAGGAAACTCAAGTGTAGACACAGAGTAAATTAAGTTGACTTAAGCCTGCTTAAATCCACTTAATTTACAAGGGTAGACTCAACCAAAGAGTTCACGGTCTAAATTAGGTTAATCCTTACAGGATAGCTCAGGCTGGTTTCACTGGAAGAATGGTGAAGGGTGGCATATACTGCAGCTATTTATACCACACATGGTCTGCTGTGATCAAAAAGTATCTAACTTAAATTATTTGGGACTAGCATTTCTAAGGAAATTGGGTACCCAACTCCCATTGACTTCTAATAGGAATTGGATACCTAATTCCCTTAGTCCCCTTTCAAAATCCTGGCCATGGTGGTTTGGTTTTCAAAACAGCAGGCTCCATTATACTTGAACGTGGGTGCCATCATTCTGCTAGATAAGCTAAAGGAACAGTTGTCCTAACTCACACCATCACAGAGACATATTTATTTATCATTCCCAATTCCTTACAGCAGCTTATTCACCAAAATTGCTCACAGTATCTCATTTCACTTTCTTTCTGCTGCATGCCAACTTATGGCAAAGTGTAATGCTATCTTTTTCCACATGAACAAACAGATATTCTGCCGAAGCCAACAGCATGGAGCACAAATGCTCCTGCTGCAGGGAGACAGTGACTAGCGAGAAGGAAGTTCTACTGCAGTGCCCGAATGGGAGATCTTTTACATACAAATACTTGCATGTGGATCGCTGTGAATGTCTTGACACTCATTGCACTGAACCCAACTCTTCAGAAAACTCCCAGAGCAAAGAAGAGTCAAAGGGAAGTGGTCAAGAGAGTCCCATCGAACGGACCAAGCGGGCCCTTTGGAGAATAATGAAATGAAGGGGAGAAAAGTAACAGCGCACAGAAAAAAGTACCAGGAAACACTATGCACTAATCTCATCTTCCAAGAATAATTCAAAACTGCATCTTTTCCCACTTCTACCTCTTCTGTCCCCTCTGATTATTTTTAACTGTATTCTATTTATTTGTTTACAAAAGAGAAAGAAACATTTTTTTCCAGGAGGAAAGTCTCTTTTGTATAGTTTTAAATTAGTTTCTTTTGCTTTAAATGATTAAAGACCCATTTCAGAAGTGAGAGCTCTTTGTGTTCATTCATCTTCATCCTTGAGCCTTCACAGTTTTAAAGGGAAGGAAGACCCATCCAAAGCCAAAACAGAAAATGCCAGATTTTTTCATCCTTTAAATAACTTTTGTTGGTTCTCTGAAGGGTAGAATCTAAAGAAGTCTAGATATTCTGTGTCCCACCAAGCAAGACTCTTCTGCACAGCATTATGATGGTGTCTGCTAAAACAAAACATTTAATTCACTAGACAGCAGCCATTTTGAGAAGATTTGGGGCTACTTTAAGACACAGTCATATTATAAGAGCCTCATTATTTTCAACTTTGCTCTATGCACTAGAAATGCTTGAAGAGCTGCTTCCAGTTAATGATGATCTAGTAGACCACACATCATCAAATAAAAATACCTGCACTTATTCACAGAATTTGAAAATTGTGGGCTGTGTAATTACACTGCGTGTGACAAGTGCATCTAGCAGAAATCTGTGCCAATATTTGTACTCACATTAATGAGCAGAAATTGTAATCTAACAACCTAGCAATTGAGTAAATCTGTAAGTTCATACCAGCCACAGGAATATTTTAAATACATGCATCCATACCAAATTAGGCAAGAGATACTGACACAGAAGTCAGATTCTGTAGTTGTGGCATATTGTATGCAAAAAGTTTCCATAATCTTTATCCTTCTATATATCATCCATTCCACCCATCTCTTGCTCGGTTAAATGCATGTTATCTAAGCAGACATTCATAACCCAGGATATATACAGTATAATAAGTGAAACACAAGACAGAAGCTTTATACCATCAGAACAGTTTCATTGACAGACTCTATAGCTGGCCACTGACATCTGTCAACCGTAGAGCGTTAAGATTAATCCTTTCTTGGGTCTCATACCACAACATCCAAAATATTATATGGAGTAAAAATTAAAGTCCATCATTCATATCTACATTGCTTTCCCTTACCATTCTATACCATACCAAACATTTTCTGGTATAGCTTTTACAAAAAGAGGCATATCAAATTATGTCAGGACATAGAGCTTTTTCCACTGTTTCAGGCATAAAAATATATTTGAATAATTTATGCAATTAAAGGTTTGGCATCTAGACTGACAATACATTAACCTTCATCCCATTCCTGATGTAATTTCAGGTGGCCAAATATCATTATCAACTTCATTTCTACTTAGGCAACCAGTATCTGAGGCAAAAAGACCCCTGCTTTGATTTATTTGTATTTAGGACCAGATGCTCAAATGAAACATTGATAACCCACAAAAGATCACTGCAGTGGGTATCAAGAGTCACGAGACTAACCCTGATATGATAGAATTGACAATATCCAACATGTTAACTGGCTACTTCACCTTGAATGGTCCCTTGAAATATGCATTAATTACTTATGCTAAACAGTTTGTTCAGGCACTCCCAATAGTCTAGAGTCCCCGAAGAGGTAACAGCTGTCTCACACTCTGCAAAAAGGATCCCTGATTACATGCCAGGACTCCTTTCCAGCCTCAAAACAAAAGCCCAATTACATCCAGGAGCCTCCGATTCCATAGTACAGCCAGAAATGCTATTACCTGGGTGCAGTGATTCTTAAACAAAGGCATGTACCCGCCTCCGCAGACATAGAATGTATTTGAGAATGAGGAGAGTTTGCGAAGCTGTTCTGTTTTTATAGGGGGCCAGCGGGTGGTGGCTGCTGAAGAGACACCCAGCTCTGAAGGCAGTGCTGCTGACGGAGCTGGGTACCAAACCAGCAGCCATCTTGCTCCACTTTGCTTTCAGAGCTCGGTAGCAGTATATGTGCCTATGTGTCAGGAGCAGGAAAGAGGCATGTAAACACCTATAGAAACAAAGAAAGGGGATGCAATCAAAACTAAGTCTGAGAACCCTTCCTGGCCATATCTTTAATAAGGATCTGACACAGGTTTGCTGGCAGGAAACAATTCTTCATTTCCTGGCTCCAGTCAGGGTTCTGAAAGCAAATACCCTGTCCCAGCAGGGCTCTGTATGCATGGATGATGGTGGGTAGTGTTAAAATAATCCCATTACAGCCAGGAATACCCTGAAGCAGAAGTCATATTGCAATCAATCCATCCAAACAGGAAACTCTCCAGTATAGTAAAGAATGGAGAGGAAAGATAGAGACTGGTTGATTTACTGGTAAGCAGAAATTAGTCCTAAACCAGAAATGGAACAAAACTGGAAAAAATACCTTTATTCCCTAGCTCGGGTTCAACAATCCAATGCCGTCTGCTCTTTAGGTTATTGTACTGCACAGCCAAAATTAGTTATCACACACTTCTTACCCTCTTACTTGATTTCTTTTGGAAGGAATCTACAATTTACAAGGAATTCTAAGTACAAGATAATGGTGTCTGTAAAATAAAAAGATTTCAGAACTGGAGTCAACCCCGTTTCCCACCCGCATCCCACAGACCTTCAGAAACACAGGTGCAAACACTACATAGAATGTACCAGGACCTATTTTTTAACCACTTACATAGCAGGTGGAGGAAATCTTTCATTTCAGCACAGACACACATGCAGGGACACACTATTCTGACTGAAGCTAAACAGTTTAAAGCAGTGTCTGTCATTTTAATGTTTGGTAGTGGACAGTTGTCTAAACAGAAATGCATTACAGTCTTCCCAATTCTTAATCACCAGTTGCTACTCAGCCAGAACTGTGTGTTCCCCTGTTGCTTAAAATAAATATGGAAAGAAGGAACTCATAAGCCCACATGATTATATTGCGGTGCAGCGACTGGGCACAGCACATTCCCATTACATGCAGTTATCAGGGACCAGGGAAAAGTTTGCGGAGGCTGACCATGTATGGTAAATCATGGCCCCAAAAGGCAGGCATGCAAATGACTGCTTTCCCGTGTTCACTTCAGAAGGATACATGAATTTTTTACTCTGCTTTTGTTTCACAACAAATCACCAGTCGGGGAGGAACAGGTGCTTGAATTAGGATCTGAGGTTAACTCCAGTACGTTTGCATCCGTATTTTAAATGTGTTTACACTCGAGCGCTGAGAAACCCATCTTTATCATGAATGAATATTGGAATGTTACTTCTGTGAATATTCATTTGAATTCAAAAAAGAAATTTATATATAGCCATGTTCTCCCGTTTTCTGTCTGCTGTCTGTAAGCATTCAAGCACATCAACTCATTTTTTTACGGGATGCTTGAAGATACACTGAAATTTTGAATTATGGAGTATATTTATTCAGCGGCAAAATTCACAGTTCAATAGTATGCTGAGACTTACTATGCTCATTAATGTTAATAGAAAGGCCCAATTTAATGAACCTGGGACCAAGCCCATGGTTTGTGACATCGTTTAAGTAGTCCAGTTAAAGGGAAAAAACAATACCATGTGATCTAGCATGGAATTATGTAATTGTGATTATTTGCGAAGAACTCTGTTCGTGAATAATGTATAGAGTAAGAATTATCTGTTTCAGAAATTCACAGATAATTATCCTATATTACAGACACAACTGAGGATTTTGTGTCTTCTTTGGGAAATGCACAAACTAATTAAAAAAAAGGTGCAAACTGTGAAGAATTTGTTTTGTTTTACTTAGCACTTTCCCATGATGAAGTGCTCAGCTGATATTTTACTAAAAACAACTGAAGTAAATCTGTGAGAAATAAATTGCTTAACAGTGAAGCACTTAGAAAAGAAAGGGATAGTTATAAAGAAAGTGAATTGTTTATTTGTGGTTATTTATGAACCTATCTGCAGCGTTTAAAACTACATCTCTGGCTTATAAGTTTGCCTTTGCCTAGTGTGTGCTGTTCCCAAATTCAGGCCTTTTTTTGATGGCATCTCTAGGCCAAATCCTACAGTATTTCCCAGATA
Source organism: Pelusios castaneus (assembly GCA_007922175.1). Lineage (NCBI taxonomy): Eukaryota > Metazoa > Chordata > Testudines > Pelomedusidae > Pelusios > Pelusios castaneus. The sequence continues at coordinate 14,705,763 of ML685792.1, read as the reverse complement.
AAACTCCCACTTAAACCAATGACAATGTCCCCTATGTCTGCTTAGTGTTATGGCTCAGTACGGCACATGGCACCATAAATATAAGAAGAAAAGCTCTGTGGAGCTCAAAAGCTTGACTGTTTCACCTACAGAAATTGGTCCAATTAACTATATTACCTCAATCACCTTGTCTCTCTTGTATCCTGGGATGAACATGGCTACACCATTGCACTGTACATAAAGGTACTCAGGGCCTACCCCTGCACGTTTAATCAGGTGTGACAGCAGGTTTCAGTCAAAATGAATAGGTTGATATTGTTGGAGCTGTTGTTTCAGGCTGTGTGCCAATTCAGGTGTCACTTGCAGATGAGTCATGCTATTAAACTCTTCTTTGCATCCATGAGGTCTAGAAAATTTTTTGTAAAATAAAAATAGAGTCTGATTTTAGCATATATCTCCAGCACAGGCCTTGAAGTCTCTTCTCTTCATTCGCCTTGTTATGCACAGTTTTTCTTACAAAGGCTGTTTAAATAGAATCTTCTAGCTAAGAAGCACTACAGAGGCACTGGCAGTTCCATTAAACTGATTTCTGTGCTGTGAGTTTTCCTCACTTGGGGCGGTTCTACAACTAGAGCTGGGGGAAATTTTTTGACTGAACCTTTTCTCAACAAAAAATGCTTATTTGGGTCAACCACAATATTTTGTGAATTCATATCAATTTTTGCTTTTCAAAAAAAAACCCTCTAAAAAGAGAAAACATTTTATTTTGACACGTTTGCAGTGCAATGTTTCAACTTCTCATTTCTAATTTTATTAAAATTCTCAAACTCTTAAAATCTAAATGAACAGCTTTTGCTTTAGGTCAAACAAAAGGTGTTGTTCAAACCAAAATGATTTTTTCTATGCACCAAAAATTCTGGGGGAAAAAAAATTGGTTTTAAGGTCAACCTGAAAGGAAATTTTTTAGTTTCAGAACTGTCAGTGAACTGAAAATCCGCTATTCACACAGCTCTAGCTACAACTGAATGAGCTGTGTCAGCATGTTTGTGCAAATGCCAACAAGATAATTGTTACTATAAGCAGACATGTTTTTAAAAGTTCTTTTTTAAAAATAGTGAGTGAATTTGTTTCTTGTAGAAGTGAGGAACGGTACCATTGACAGGAGCCCTCCACTTAAGGATTAATGAAGCTTCTCAATCTTTATGATTCAGCAAACACTATGGCAAAATCTGGGTGGGTAGAATTTTAAATGTCTGATGTTCTAAGGCAACCCCCTCCACTCCCCGAAACCCAATCTTTTTTGTTTTTTAACTTAAACAAAAAACACCACCTTCCTTTTTGTATATCACAAAGAAACAAACAAGGACACAAGCCCACTTTTTTTTTCCTCTGTGTATGTCACCTTAAAGCAAAATGAATGATGGTTTTATACTATGGACTAATGACTATGATCAGACCCAGATTTAGTGTGCCAAATTAATCTTTGGTATACATTTTCTGAATTCATTTGGTGTTATACCAGGGATTAACTCTACCCATTTTGTACTTGTGACTATAGGTAAACTGGAATGCAACTAGCTGTACAAAGTTACTGTAACAGCCGTTTACCCTAAAAACAATGTTAATTCAATATGGCCAAATTTATATTTATAATTTAAAGTCATAGGAGTGAGACTAAAAGCAAATCTGATACCATCTTGGCTAATCTTCCACAGTTAATATAATTCTCCAATAGAGACCTCAAAACCCCAGTGTGCTCTGGTAATATTTACATTAAAAAAAAAAACCCTCATGTTCTCCACTCTGAGATTAATTGGGATGGCAGGAGGTTTTTCAGTGAGAATAATAACAGCACTCTATTTTCAGAATGACATAAATTACAAGATTCTTTACTGTTTCAATCTTGGTTCCTGCCGCACTTCTAGGACTGCCTTCAGCACAACTAACTGATATGAGTACAGGTGCTAAACCTTAGTACTCCAAAGCAGCTGGAGATGGATAGTAGCAATTCCCTCAATTATTAAACAAGTATCAGAAAACTAGCATGTCATCAACAAATTTCTAGAAAAAGGTACAGGATGTGATTCATTACTTCAGTTTTATGCCAGTGAATATCCATTAAGCCATGGGTGAATCTAGCCCAGAAAAGCTTTTCCTCTATATATGTTTTAAAAAATGGAGTTAATATTTACCTACTGTATTAACTAAAAACAATTCCTCATTAGCGGCAAACGATCCATGAAATATGCTGTAAAAAGAACCTAGATGAATTGTACCTTTACCAGCACATTTGTGGGAAGCCTGAATCTTAGATTTCCTCCCTCTTAGACCGGGGGTCCAATAAAGGGAAAACTTATTCATTCTAACATCATTATAGAAGCAAAAGTTATGCTGAAAGCCTGCAATGGCATGGGTTCAGTGTTCCTTATTGGTGTGAAACGGCTTATGAAAAACTTTTTCAACCCCTTATTCCTGTTCAAAATATTCCTATCATAGCAGCATTCCTGAAATTGCTGTCTGCTTGGATGAGTGCTTCTAGTGCTTAATGAAGAGCAGAGCACCTTTCTGGAGAGGAGCCAGAAATAGCATATTCTGATCAGTTAGTGGCAGAAAGCATTGCTCCCGGAAAATAGACAGAGCAGAGCTGAGCACTGGTAAGAAAACTGATAAGCTACAGAGAAAGGGGAAGAAGAGAGAGAAGGGTATCTTTTCTCTTTGGGCACTAAAAACCTTCCAAATAGCTTCTGTTCTTTTTCCAGGGAAGGAGGCCTGCTAACGTAAGACAGTTTTGGGGGTTGGTTTTCTGAAGGAAGGAAAGGCAGGTGGCAGGGTTGTGTTAGTTCTCTGATCCTCCATCCCACCCAGTACCTAGAATTAGCATCAGGGTTACATTAACTTGTGCCAGCTGACAATATTCCCTCAAGGGACCATTCGCCAAATGAGGATTGCTGGAGCTAGGCACACTATCCATGCCTTCTGCCTGCTCTGACATGCCCCATGACAAAATATACCAGGCATGGGGGCTACAGAGAGGAAGATGAAGTAATCACCTTGACTAATTCTAAATTTGCTGGGGGCTCCTCCACATTATGGATATTCTAACGTGGAGCTCACAGGAGATTGCTGAAGGCTTTGCATTGCCTGAGCAGTATAAATGAAAAGGAAAATGGCTGAGAATCTGGCCCCTTGAATCCTCCTCTTCCTTCCCTCACCTCACTGCAGCTTGACTGAGCAACAGCATGGAGTCAATACCTGCCTACAAATTGGTGCCAGGGCTCTGCCCCTGGGTCTTACTGGGGAGGATCCAGCAGCCTTCATCATCCCATCCTCACCTTGGCCAAATACTCTCTTTTGATATCGCTCCTCCCATGAAATACCAATTGGTGTGAGCCACTGTTTCTTACACAGTCTCTCCTTGGCTTAACCACCCTAGGTACCACCATCATCACTAATAGCCTTCATCCATACGGAGATACCAAATTTTGGCTTACTCAGAACACTGTTTGACCAGAGTCTGAACCTGAGCATTATTCCAATAGCACCCTATCAAATATAGAGGAATTAGGATCACCTGAATAGCTACTACTGCATATTCCCTTACTCTGAGTTTTCTGTCAGGAATTCTGTGGTTTGACATCCTAAGTGCTCATGTGCGGATGAATTAAAAGAACTATGATTAAAAGGAAAAGGGGCAGAAACCCAGCAGTTGCATCCTTGGTGCCATAAAGTCTAGTGCCAGCTTTGTGTAGTAGCCAAAATGGCAAAGGCTCAAGAACAGACTTTACCTCCCAAAGGGCCTGGTTTAATTGTGGCTGCCAGACAATGGAATTAATGGGGCACAGGCAATGGGAAAGGGGTAATGTGAACCCATGTATCATGTCCTGCACAATGTGCTCACCTGCTGGTGCAGGATTTCCTTAAAAGCAACAGCAGCAGCAAATCTTCATCTGGCCGAGACTTGCACCTGCACCTCTGTTCGTTAATCACTGCATGCCCATAGACCTCTCATGGGACTGGCAGTAAGAAATCAAAGAGCCAGCTCTAGGATGCTTAACGTTGTATGTGTCAGAAAGTCTGGTAAAGCAGCAAGCAAGCCAGCCATGACATAGCACACAAGGACTTGTTTATTGCACATTGAACAAGTGAAGGTGCATTCAGTGCTGGCAAGGAGCACATAGCATTAGCTATAGCTAAGAGTCATTAAATGGGGGATGAGGTTAAAATTTAGCTTTAAACTATTTTGTGCTCCCCCTGGCTATGTCTACACTTGTAAAGTTAAGTCAACTCTGTTAAGTCGACTTAACAAGGCTGACTTTAAGTCCACTTAAAGTCGACCTTGTTAAATCGACTTAACAGAGTGGCTACACTTTAAGTTGACTTAAGTCTACTTTGTTAAGTCGACTTAACAGTAGACATAGCCGTCCACACTGGCTTTAAGTTGATTTAATAAGGTCAACTTAGCGCTATTCCCTGTCCACATTGGCTTTAAGTTGACTTAAGTCATCCTTCAGAGATGGTGTTATTAAGTCGACTTCAGCTGTTATTAAGTTGGCTTAAGGAAACACTTAAGTTGACTTAATAAAAGCCCAGTGTGGATGCGGCTTTGTGTAGGTCGACTTAAGCATCCTTAAGTCAACCTAAATTGCCAGTGTAGATGCACCCCCTGATTCTACAGTCTTTCTGGCTCAAGTTTAGTACCAAAAAGTCATTCTAGCAGACAGCTGTAAGGGATCCCATGCCATGCAGCCCCATTTCAGCATCTGGGATTGACTGGGTGCACAGATGCCAAGCTCCAGAGGGGTAGCTCTGTTAGTTCAGTTCAGCAAAACAAACAAGGAGTCCTGTGGCACTTTTAAAGACTAACAAATTTACGTATTGCATGAGCTTTCATCTGAAGAAGTGGGATTTTACCCACGGAAGCTCATGCGATAAATACATTTGATAGTCTTTAAAAGTGTCACAGGACTCCTTGTTTATATAGCATGATGCTTGAGGATATTCTCCAGTAATCAAGTGAGCCAGGTTTTAGTGCAGTTTTGTACCAGCAGAGAAGGGTAAATAAGTCCAAACATCAAGAAATTAAGTTCAAGAGTTATTTCCAGGAAATAACCTTGCACAACAAATAAATTGATAAGAAAGTCGCAATCTGTTTATGGAATATTAATGAATGATAAAAGTGGAAAGATTGTTAAAGTATAAATGATGAATTATTCATCCAGCTACAGCTATAATGCATGGTGAGTAATAAAACAGAATGAATGTTGGGGGAAAAAAATCCAATTTAAAACCACTGTAACTTCTTTTATGTTTGGGATGAGCCTATCAGGTTTTGAATTCCCACATATTATTTGCTGCAGATTCTGAAGCATAGGACACAGGTAACTTGCTGGTTTAAACAAGAGTAAATGGTGGATTCTTTCAAAGGGGTAGCTATGTTAGTCAAGTTCAGCAAAACGAACAAGGAGTCTGGTGGCACTTTTAAAAATTTTAAGTCTTTAAAAGTGCCACTAGACTCCTTGTTTGTTTTGGTGGATTTTTTGTAACTTGAAGTTTGAAGTCACGGTTTGAGGACTTCTGTAACTTAGCCAGAGATTATGGGTCTGTTACAAGACAGAGTGGGTGAGGTTCTGTAGCCTGCGATGTGCAGAGGTTACTAGATGATAATGATCATCCCTGTTGACCTTAAAGTCTATTAGGCTCCTTAGAATTTTCAGTTTTCTGGCATTTTGATAAATAATAAAAATTCTTTTGGGTCAAACCAAAACCAAACTTTTCAAAATGTTCAGCAAATCAAAAGTAAAAAACCTTGGTTTTAGATTGACTGAAATACTCTGTTACATATTAAGTATTTCATTTTAATTTTGAGCTGTAAATGTTTTTTAATTTTTAAAATAAAATTAAAGGAAATTTCAAGATGAAATGCCATTTCAAATAAAAAATCAAAGTGTTTTGCTTCAAAAATGTTGAAATTAAATGTTTCTTTTTTTTCCTTCAAAATTTTGTTAGGTTTATTTTGACTGAAACAATTTGTAGAAATCAGCACTCAGTCACTAAATATTTCATCGTTGTCAAACCTGCATTTTTTGTTGAAAGACGTTTCTGTCAAACAAATTCACCCAGCTCTTCTCTTTAGCACATGAGCACTTCAATTTGTACATAGGGTCAACTTCCTCCCTCAGTCTAGAGTTCATTGAGAATAAAGTGACTGGTGATGCTGGAACATCAGGGAAAACTATTGCAAGAGAAATCACTGTCCAGAGATGTTCACAAAAATACATGGTTCAAGAATGACTCTCCCCTTGGCTTAATGTTTTCAGGCCCAATTGTGATGTTCTTACTCACATTAAGAAGCTCCAACAGATTTATTTATCGCATGAGCTTTCGTGGGAGAAAATCCCACTTCGTCAGACGCTTCGAAGCATCTGACAAAGTGGGATTTTCTCCCATGAAAGCTCATGCGATAAATAAATCTGTTAGTCTTTAAAAGTGCCACAGGACTCTGTTGTTTTTCTACAATAGACTAACATGGCTACCACTTTGGAATTAAGAAGCTCTGTACACCATGAGTAGTTCCATTGACTTTGGCAAGTTACTCTTCAACATGAGTGATGGGCCTTGAGGTGATGAGCAATGAAGAGCCTAGTTTGTGTGTCTGTCTCTCTAAGTAACTCCCTGCACAAATGCATCAACCAGCTCATAATTGAGCCCTAAGGGTAATTTTGGTGGACCTATGTGAATTGGGATATTGGAATCTCAGTTCCATAGAATGAAAACCAACTCCAGTGAGCCAATGAATCCCAGATCTGTGAGAATGAAGACTTAATTACCCTCTCATCCCTGGAATGCATGATTGAGACACATTTTTATGGAAGGGGTAAGAAGTTTGCATTCTCAGCACTAACATTGTGCCTGTTCTGGGAAAGTCAACTTCAGTCTCCAGTGCAGTTAACTTGGCCCCTTTCTTGAGCCATTTTGATTTCACTTTTTAAAGTCTATCACTCATTTCTCAATAGTTTTTTCTTTTAATTAGCCATTCATTATGCCTGACCCTACAGTAATTTTCCTCCAGTGTACAGAAGTAACCAATCCAGCCAGCAGAGGGGGCATGTAATAATAACCAAAAAACCTAATCTTGAGGAAGAACAATTCCACTACTGTATAAACAAAGGGTAAGGAATTGAATCTCAGCCATGATTGCTTGTGTCCACTAAGTCACAATAATAAAGAAAATGTTTGCTACAAAGAAAAAGACAAAACTGGAAGGGAAGAAAGAAACACCATTTGACGTATTTAAAAAGGGAAAAGCTGCAGTGAATCCCTTCATCCCCCTCTTCCCCCACAAAATTAAATACCACAAAAACATGTGGCTGTGTTTTCAAATGGAAATGTGAGTGCTCAGTCTTTTAAGTCAGAATCAGCGAAGGAATAATCTGTAAAGCTCCACCTCTCAGGGACCCTGCCATCAATGTTTTGTTCTCATGCCAAATTCCTGGACTATAAAACTGTGCTGATAAGCCAAGAAAAAAGCATTTCTCTGGAAGGATTTTCAAGTTACCTTTTCATAGATGTGATGGGGAAAAGCAAGGGAGTGCAGTTATGGATCTTCTGCTTAATCTGGAGTTATTGTGCCAGCAAAACACCAGTGCAGATAGGTAAGAACAATTCATTTCTGAAGTTGTTTGCTTGGACATTTACCTCCATTGACTAACAAATAGAAATGTCAAATTAAAATATACTTAGATGGAGATATATGTGAATTCTGTAAATAGCATAACACTGTGTATGTACACTACAAATGAACCTCATTTAAGTAGTAAATTGTTTGTCTTTGCATTAAAAAACAATTCATCAACCATTCCACTGCTCCAAGGTTAGTTGTTTAAAAAACAGATTTGCTGGACAGTTTGTAATATAGAAAATGGTGATGTCCTTTTTAATTATTTGACTTCTATATAGTCACTAGGCAAATTTGTCAGCATGATATCTGTTAGAGTCAATTGCCTGTTATCTGCCTTATAGTAGGAGCATTATTTTTTTCCCTAGATGCACTGTTACCTTCTGATTCCTCATTTTGAATGTCCCATAGATTTCTGAGCTCATTTATTACACAAACAGTTGATTTTGAATTCATGTGATCGCTGCTGCAGGGTTAGTACTTTTAGCAACTCCACCCCAACAAATGAGTAAAACCTGCCTATTTTTCCTTGCTTCACATGCAGAAAAGTGATATTTTATTTTCATGTACTTTGGCATTACAAACACCTATTACAAATTACAATCTGTAAAGACATATTGGCACCTTAGTTTACTTTATAGATGCATCTTTCTTAGATAAAAAATATTTTCAAGCCCCCTGATGATCCCTACTTAAGCATATTTCATAACATTTCAGAGTTCACAGAGTATCTTAACAGCAGATTTTGATTTGATCTGCGATGTATATTGCTAGGTTAATATTACTGAAGGCCACCACAACAACAAATCAGGGAAAACTTCCCATTTTTTTCCTGTCATTCTGCGAGGTAGGCACAATTGCAGCAAAGTGTAACTTCCACTGAAGGAGAATTATACCAGTATTGCTCAGCTTCACAATCTGAGGTTGTTACTGAGAGGTACACAATCAAAGAAGGTTTTGATGTGTAACTTTACCATATGCAACTGAAAACTCAAGGAGTGTGTCTACACTTACAAATTAAGTCGACTTAAAGAGGCTTGTCGACTTAATTTACTCCGTGTCAACACTGGGCTTTTAATTTGAACTAGCACTTAAGTCGACTTAAGCCAGTGGAGACACAGAGTAGTGCCTAGGTGGACCTTTTAAAGTCAACTTAAAACATTAAGTTGACTTAATAAGGTCGAAAAAGGGCCACGTCTACACTTGAAAAGTTAAGTCCACTTCTGTTAAGTCGACTTAATAAGGTCCACTTTAAGTCGACTTAAAGTCGACCTTATTAAGTCAACTTCATAAAGTCAACTTAACTTTTCAAGTGTAGACATAGCCAAGGAGTTCAGTCTTGAGTGGGAGATGAAGCAAAGGTGTCTGTAAGAATCACAAATTGGCTGGAGAGGGGCCAGTGTTCTAGCCCAAAGTTTTTGTGTGGGGACTGAGTTGTACTAGCAGTTAGAGATCCATTTAGGGTACAGAAACAGTTCATTTTCTGGTATCCTTCCTGAAGATGGGACATATCTTTTGTGTCCATATTAGACTCACTTCTGAATTTGAGTAAACTGTGAAGTGGAGAGTAGTTTTTAAAAGTGTTTAATTACAACTGGCATTTCTGAGTCTATTGCTGGAGGCATCCATCTTGCTGAAAAGTGGTGTTTTTTGTGACACTTGCTGGATGAGAGCACAAAAGAAGTGAATGCAAATTAGTTTCCCATTTACTTGAATATAGTTTAAGGGAGGAGTTATGGAGGCGCAAAGAGCATCAGATAACTGATAACAGATAACTGAAAGCCATGAGAGTTGGATGCCAGAGTGCAAAGGGGATCTGAAAATCTTTCCCTTAAATCTTTAGTCTCACTTTAGTGGCAGGTGCTAGGTATTGTGTAAATAAAAACGTGCAATACACACTGATAACATTACTAATTACTCCTCTAATGCTTTCTACAGTCCAGCGCACTGCAGTCACCAGGAGTGAATGTTCCACATGGGGAAGTTTCCACTTTCAGACATTTGACCATGTTAAGTTCAATTTCCCTGGAATCTGTCAGTATGTTTTTGCCTCACATTGTAATGACAGCTACCAGGACTTCCACATCCGGGTCAGGCGCAGCGATAAGAATGGATTCCCAGTCTGCTTCACTGCAACCATTGATGGAGTGCTCGTGGAGGTGAAAGAGTCAGGCATCACAGTGAATGGAAATGAGTAAGTAAACTGTTATTGTTCTCTCCAAATTAGGTTGTTAGTTATTATTTTAAGTACATTCTTATATATTAGCAATGCATTAATGCTCCCTCTAGACTTGGCAGGTTTGTCAAAGGAAGGAGTTAGACATTCATAATACCCCAGACTATACAATGCTACTGGATACCAGTGAGAGGCATTTCAGTCTTCCCCCAGCTGGTTGATCAGATTGTGTCACAAAGGATGAGTATTGACAGCACTTGTACTGTAGCTTTTATCCTAGTTAGGGCATATTAAAGCCCTTCTGAAATTGAAAGCTCTTAGCAAGTTATACAGGGAATTATCCTTTGAGGTGCTGAACAACGTCTTTGAAAGCATCTTAGTTGCCACTGACACTGATAGGAAATGAGTCACTCAGCACCTGACAGGTGTCCCACAGAGTTCATGGGTGTTAAGGAGAAAAGGAACCACCATGGTGATCTATTTTGATTTTCTATATAACATATACACATTTCCACCCTGTGATTCATTCATTCAGACCCACAATTATTTGATGAACAATATAAGAATTGGAAAAAATCTTCCACAATTAAAAGGTCAATTCAAGAAACTGTTTTCTCCTACCTCAAATTATACAAATGTAGTGCAAGACTGAAGTACTACTTAACTATACATCTGGAATTTCACATTGAATTGAAACCTGAAATGAACGGGTAGCACACTGTGGAGCATGGGATAAGTATGCTCCATGCATAAACCACTGTTAAATACATTGACAGTCCCATGCAGAACTAGCTGGATTTTTGGTGTGATTTTTCAAGGGCAATCCCCATATAAGTGCATTGCCATATTCCAGCATGGAATATGGGCAAAGTCTACACCTGGGAGACCCTCCTTGCCAAGCAAAGATGGAAAAAGCACTATTGGCCATTGTTTCTATCCAGATACCTAGAAGCAGATGAACATAGAAATGAGTCATTAGACTGCAAATCTGAGGCTATGTCTACACTAGGGAATTAAGGTTGACTTAAAAAAGTCGACTTTAATAAGTCAACTTTATGTCGACCTTATTAAGTCAACTTAGAGAGTCCACACTGGACTCCTAAGTCAACTTAAAGGGGTGCTTACTAAGTCGACTTAGAGAGCCTACACTGAACTCTCTAAGTCGACTTGTTTGGTCCAGGGAGAGCCAGCCCCACATGGGGCTGGCTCTCCCTGGACCAGCAAGCCCCTGAGCGGTCCGGGGGAGAAGGGACCACTCGGCTCCCTTCTGCTCGGGACTTCTCAGGTCCCAGGCAGAAGGGAACCCTCCTAGCCTGGATCACTCGGGTCCTGGGGAGAACTTCCCCGAGACCCGAGTGGTCCGGGCCAGGAGGAAGAGCCGGAGACCCGCGCTCCAGCTGCCGGCTGCTGAGCAGCTGGAGCAGGGATCCTGGCAAGAAGGGACCGTCGGGCTTCCTTCTTGCCGGGTCCGGAGTGGTCCCGGTGAGAATGGAGCCGTTGGTCCCTTCTCCCCGGGATCCCTGCTCCAGCTGCCCGCTGGGTCCTGGCTATGAGGGAGCGTGGGAAGCATGGGGCTTCCTTCTCCCCAGGGTCCGCGCTCCAGCTGATGAGCAGCTGGAGTGCGGGTCCTGGGGAGAAGGAAGCTAGCCCCGCGGTCCCTTCTTGCCAGGACCTGAGTGGTCCCTGAGAGAAGGGACCCAAGCCCTAAGTCGACAAAGTCGACTTAGGGCTACCCCTACCTACATCTACACTGGCTTAAGTCGACTTAAATAGTCGACTTAAGCCTCAAAGTTGAGTTTATAACAGGTGTTATAAAGTTGACTTTGAATTTCCTTAAGTCGACTTAAGCAGCTGCTTAAGTTGACAATTTACCTGTGTATACTCAGCCTTAGTGACAAAGGCAGATGTGTCTCCTCAATCAAAGGAGCAAAAATCTGCATTTTCTTTCAGTTATTTCTCCAACCAAACAACCTACCCTTCCCATACTGCTAAATGGAATGGGACCCCAGCGTGGCCCTGGTATGAGAGGGTTACGCTATGGAAAAGACTGATGAACCTCTTCTTTGTCTTACCTAGGCTGAGCATTAGCTAGCTATCCAAACTGCATTCTCAGGCAGAGTGACACTATCGTTTGACTGAGATGAAAAAGCGGTATAGATGGCACTGCAAGCCAAACCACCTCTGAATCTCTCTTACCCTTTAAAGACAGTGGGGAAAGGATAAAAACTATACTCAGCATAGCTCCACTGAAGTAATGGAGTCAGTCCCTTCACACTAACTAAGGATCTGACTCAATATCAACATGTTAATGGTCAGAATACACTGCCTTAGGCTATGTCTACACTTGTTAATTTAAGTCGATTTTAACTAAGTTGACTTAACTAAGTCGACTTAGTGCATCTACACTTAAAATTAAAGTCGACTTAAAGGGGAACTTAGAAAGTCGACCTAGAGCGTCCACACTGGACACCTAGATCGACTTCTAGGGGCTTAGGAGGACCTAGGGGAGATCCACGGGGGCAGGAGGGCACCCCTTGCCCAATGCCAGGGGGCTCAGCCTTTGCCCCATTGTACATAGGTACAGGGTGGTCAGGAACCCTGGCAGGGCATAGGGGCAGGGTGGGCAGGACTCTGCCCTGTGCTGTGGGGGGGCACGCCAGGCTCCCCCTGTGCACCCCCGGCAGGGAGGGCATTGGGTAGTTCTGGGGTAGCACTAAGTCGACTTAGGGCTACCCCACATCTACACTGGCTCGACTTAAGCCTTAGGTCGAATTCAAAGGAGGTGTTATAAAGTTGACTTAATTTTCATTAAGTCGACTTTATTTTCCTTAAGTCAACTTAAGCAAGCTGCTTAAGTTGACTTAAGAAAACTGTAGTGTAGACGCAGGGTAAATTAAGTCGACTTAAGCAAGCTTAAGTTGACTTAATTTACAAGTGTAGACGCAGCCTTATAGATGAGCATACTGGACAAAACAACAGAATGCACTGTGCATAAATAGAGACCAACCCTACATTTTCATGAACATATTTATCCCTTTCATTGCTTCAATTTGACTTCTGATAATTTTTCAGTCCCTCCAATGAGAGAATTTGATTTGGATTTTATTTTAGCGTTTGATGTTTTCCTGTTTTCTTTTTTCTTTCTTTTTTTTTTTTTTTTTTTTAGGATTCCTCTCCCCTTCAGCTTGAAGAGCATTTTGATTGAAGACACCTGTACTTACTTCCAAGTCACATCCACACTTGGCCTGACTCTCAAGTGGAACTGGGGTGACACTCTCTTAGTATGAAGATCCAGTTAGTTGGTTTTCTTTTAGTGAATGTTAGTGTTGCTGAAAGGTGGTGGTTTGACAGCCTGGTAGCCTGTGATTCTCTAATTATCCATTTAATGGGTGCTGCAGAGAGTTTTATTCCCTGTATCACAATTCAGAGAGTTAAAGACAGGAATAGAAAGAATTGAAAAAGCTTGAAAAGCTTGAAAAGTTGATCATGTGGATAGAAGGCCTGGTTAGTATCCATATGGGAGAAGGTCATGCTGTCAAATGATAGTTCAAATCTGATTTAGTCTGTTATTTGACTCAGCCAGCAAGACATAGCAGTGCTATGAAATTTTCCTTTCAAGGCAGTGGTGAAGAGGATAAGTCAATAGAAGTCACTATCAAGTGACCAGAAACTCAATCTCACCAGAGATCTGCTGTTTCATGAACAATTAACCACCTTTCAGGAATGGGACTGTGATGACTTATATGGGAAGAGCAGAAGTTGTCTTACCATAGGATGCTTGTATTATATCTGTGTGATATATTGCAGTTAGCTGTTCATCTGGTGGAACAACAATTTTTTACTACTTTTCCCTTTGAGTTTGACCTGTCTGCTATGAAGTTCTACTACAGGTGTACGACTATACAGTAATAATGCAAACTTGCCAAACATATAATTTATTTACATCTTGTAAACCATGCATTTGTATTTTCAAAATTACATATGCATTTTAATATGATTTCCCCCCCCCCTTCTCCTTTGTTTGATGTAGCTGAGTTGATCAAAACAGTTTGTAATCAAAGGAGCTTGGGTAACATACTCCTGTAAATTTTCTGGGCTCTTTGGTATTCATTCAATAAGTATTTTATCAGCATTGTTTATGCTCAGTTATTCTCAAGACTTGTCCATCCCTTTTTGTAATTAAGCTGTAAGCTATAAAATCGATTCTATCGTCTTTATGCAGATTTTTATTCAGGTAACTTTCCATTGAAATAAGAGAGAATGTCCCTGAAAAAAAAAAAAGAGGTCCAAATTAAGCATTCAGCTATCTTGGTATAAATCTATAGTAACTATAGAGAGCCCAGATTTACCCCATGTGACTGAAAGCAGAATGTTCCCCTTATAGAAAGGACCTCAGGATTTGGGCCACAGAATGCATTTTTTTAAAAAAAAACAAAACAAACAAGAAATCTGGTGGCACTTTTAAAGACTAACAAATTTATCGCATAAGCTTTCATGGGAGAAAATCCCCCTTCATCAAATGCTTGAAGAGGGGAATTTACAAGCTTCTGGTGAAGTGGGATTTTCTCCCACGAAAGCTCATGAGATAAATACATGTTAGTCTTTAAAAGTGCCAGCAGACTCCTTGGCTGTGTATACACTGGTAAATTAAGTCGACTTAAGGTTGCTTAAGTCGACTTAATTTACCCTGCGTCTACACTACAGTTTCCTTAAGTCGACTTAAGCAGCTTGCTTAAGTCGACTTAAGAAAAATTAAGTTGACTTAATGAAAATTAAGTCGACTTTATAAAACCTGCTTTTGAGTAGACCTAAAGCTTAAGTCGACTTCCTAGAGTCGACTTAAGTCACTGTAGCC
>ML685792.1:14636073-14690978 GCA_007922175.1 Pelusios castaneus | reverse complement strand
CCCCATTGTACCTATGTACAATGGGGCAAAGGCTGAGCCCACTGGCATTGGGCAAGAGGTGCCCCCCTCTGCCCCCATGGACCTGCCATAGGTCCCCCTAGCCCCACAAAGTTGACCTAGAGCATCTACTATGGACGCTCTAGGTCGACTTTTTAAGTTCCCCTTTAAGTCGACTTCATTTTTAAGTGGGAACACACTAAGTTGACTTAAAGTTACAAGTGGAGACATAGCCCTTGTTTGTTTTGCTGAACTAGATTAATACGGTTACCCCTTATAAAGGACTTCATAAGACCAAAAGCATCTAATTAAAAGCAGCATTTTGCATTTTACTGAATCTTCATACTTTAAAAGTTTTGAAGCAAATTATGCACATTAAATAACAATGCACCAAAGAAATTAATAGAAAATCACAAAAGGAAATTGGGTCAACAGTTTTTTAGAGAGTTTGCTGTCATTCAAATCTGTTTTCACATGATCAAAAAAAATTTAACACCTTAGTCCTTTTCCATAATGAATCACTTAAAACTCTGGTCTTCCTGTTTTTATTTCTTAGCTGGACTTGGAAGATACATACAAGGAGAAAACATGTGGTCTGTGTGGGAACTATGATGGCAATGAGAAGAATGATTTGAATTTGAATGGTAGGAATTGTATCTTCTATGTTCCCTAAAATTTTATGAAGTATGGCACAAAACCTGAAAACCATTTTCACCTGAGTTGCTGCAAGTACCTTATTACACACATTTTGACAAACCCAGGGTCAAATTTGAGAAATTTGGGATGATTTATGATTCTCAGGGATTATTTGAAAACTTGAAATGAGTCACACAAACCACAATGCATGGAAATGAATTGCAAAGTTCTCATATTGTACCACAGCCATCTTTCCTTTGGAATTAGTAAATTCTAAGGTAATTGGACTCTCATAATAGGGATGAAGTACATGTTCCCTCCTGGACAGGTCTTCACATTTTCATCCTCTTACAATTAGTTAACCTGTGTGATGTTGCATTTGTATATTGCTAAAAAATATCAACAGTGATTCATGTTTTCTGGAAACTTCAATGAGCTCAGGATAGACTCATAGATAATAGCCGTATTCAGGCAAATGAATAATAAATCAAAGCTTCAAAGAGAAACTGCAGAATTGGAATTCATATGCAGATTTGACACTGTGAACTCAGGGCTGAATTGCAACTATGGTTTCTTCCCCATTATAACAGGTAATTATGCTTCCCCTCCCCCTCCCACCCCCCTGATGTCCCTGCTAATTGCTGTACTCCACTGTTTGAATCCTAACGACTGCTTTGATTTGCTGTAAGTCTGACCTGATCCTATGACTTACACTCCTATATATTTATTTTGCTCCCATTCTGTAAGTTCCCCATCTTCAAGCATCTGATGAAGTGGGATTTTCTCCCATGAAAGCTCATGAGATAAATAAATTTGTTCGTCTTTAGAAGTGCCACTAGACTCCTTGTTTATTTCACAGACTCTAGGGTCAGAAGGGACTAATATGATCATCTAATCTGACCTCTTGCACAATGCAGGCCACAGAACCTCACCCACCTACTCCTGTAATAAATCTCAAACCTATGATGGAATTATTAAAGTCCTCAAATCATGATTTAAAGACTATAAAGTATAGAGAATCCACCAGCAAGTGAGCCATGCCCCATGCTACAAAGGAAGATGAAAAACCCCCAGAGCCTTTTCCGATCGGCCCTGACTGAAAATTCCTTCCTGACTCCAAAAATGGCAATCAGTTAAATCCTGAGCATGTGGGCAAGACTCACTAGCCAGACATCCAAGAAAGAATTCTCTGTAATAACTCAGAACCCCCACCCCATCTAATATCCCATCTCAGGCTATTGGTATATCAACCATCAGCAGTCAAAGATCAACCAACTGCCAAACTAGACTATTCCATCATACCGTCCCCTCCATAAATTGATCAAGCCAGCTAGGTTTCTTGCTCCCTCAGCTCCTCTTGGATGACTTTTTCAGACCTTTATTCCTCTGATGGTTAGAAACCTCAGTCTAATTTCAAGTCTAAACTTCCATATGGACAGTTTATATCCACTTGTTCTTGTGTCTGCACTGGGGCTGAATTTAAATAATTCCTCTCCCTCCCTGGTATTTATTCCTCGGATGTATTTATAGAGAGGAATTATATTTCCCCTCAACCTTCTTCTGGTTAGGCTAAAAAAGCCAAGCTCTTTAAGTCTCCTCTCATAAGACAGGTGTTCCATGCCATAATCATCCTAGTAGTCCTTCTCTGCACCTGTTGCAGTCTGAATTCATCTTTTTTAAACATGGGGTCCCAGAACTGAACAAATTATTCCAGATGAGTTCTCATGCGTGCCTTGTATAATGGTACTAACACCTCCATATCTATACTGGAAATACCTCATATGATTCATTCTAGGACTGCATTAGCTTTTTTCACAGCCACATCACACTGGCAGCTCATGGGCTATGTCTATACTTGTTAATTTAAGTTGACTTAGCATGTCCACATTCAAAAATTAAGTTGACTTAAAGGGGACCCTGCCAAATCGACCTAGAGCATCCACACTGGATGCCTACATCGACTCCTAGGGGCTAGGTGGACCTGGGACAGGTTCATGGTGGCAGGGGGTGCACCCCTTGCCAAGTGCCAGGGGGCTCAGCCTTTGCCCCATTGTATCTTGGTACAATGGGGCAAAGGGGGACAGGGACCCTGGCAGGGCATAGGAGCAGGGAGGGCAGGGTTCTGCCCTGCCCTGTGGGGGGAATGCCAGGCTGTGGCTGTGCCAGCCACTGGCAGGGAGGGCAGTGGGGAAGCCCTAAAGGGCTACTCCACGTCCACACTGGCTAAGTCGGCTTTCTAAAGTCAACTTATCCAGTAAAGTCGACTTTAAACGAGGTTTTATAAAGTCATCTTTATTTTTCTTTAAGTCAACTTAAGCAAGCTTAAGTTGACTTAATTTCTAAGTGTAGACACACCCATAGTCTCCCTGGCTATGTCTACACTTACTAAAGTTAGTTCGAATTAGTTAATTCAAACTAACTAATTCAAACTAATTTTAATTAGTTCGAATGAACTTAATTCGAACTAGAAAAATTTAGTTTGAACTAAGCAAGTGCATGGCACTTGCTTAGTTCAAATTAGCGAACTGCATTGAGTTCAATGGGCCTGTTAGTTCAAACTAAGAAATTAATTCGAACTAACATGGCCACATTGGTTAATTCGAACTAACTAGTTTGAATTAACCCTTACTTCGAATAGCCTCTTTGAAGTTATTAGTTCGAAATAAGGAAACCCTTAATTCGAACTAATTAAAGCCTAGTGTAGCCATGGCGTAAATTAGTTCGAATTAAGCCTCCTTAATTCGAACCAGTTTGCCAGTGTAGACATAGCCTTTGTGATCAACCAGTACACCCAGGTCCTTCTCCTCCTCTGTCACTTCCAACTAAAGTCTACAAAAACCATACTGCACTCTACTGTCAGCTTCATATATACCAGTGCACTGGAAAGAGGCCAATGGCATCTTTAACTCCCTCTGCTTCTGAAAATGGAGGGGAGCCTACACCCCTGGATCCATACTGAAAGGGAGCAACAGGGTCAGGGGAGTATCCTCCTGCATCATGCTACCCTCAGAGATTCCTCGGATTCTTTTCCCTGCTGATATCTGTAGGGGAAGCCAGTACAAGTTACTGCTAAAAGAGTCTTCATCAACTTAAACTGCATGCCCTGGGTAGTTTCAGGGCCACTCAGTGACTGGGAAAGCCTATTGCAATCTGGCTCCTGTAGGAGCCATGCTATCTGAGGCCTACAACTATTCATGGGACTGAACAGCTCTGAAGAGGCAAGGGGCCTCTCTGAAGTAGACTGTGCTTCTATTGAATCTTGAGAGATCTGTATGTTTTGAGGATAGAACATCTCAACTCTCTTCCGTGGAAAGGAAATGTCCTCCCTCTCCCCATACCTCACTGGAGGAATTCGAAGGAAACGCTGAGCCGAAACCAAATGTTATCTACACAAGCCAGAGTGGTTAAGCAAAATACCTACTACCATAGCATTGTCCTCCAAACCATTTTAAATTGGGAGTTAAAAGGTCATATCCAAATGACATTACTTTATTAATCCATTCTGGGCCTACACTGCATGTTGACAACCTTGTTGATTCTCAGAGCCTGGATCAATTATAACTTGTGATGCTGATAGCTACTGAGCATGTGAGAAATATGAGAATTTTAACTGGACTCAGACCCAGCAAAGGGAAGAAATGAAAGGGTCGCTACTTGTACCTTTTACCATTCCTATATAATCCTAACAAACTGGTATAGGGAAGATTGGGATTCTGGGAGAAGCATTCAATAGCAAAAAATTCTATACTTAGAATTAATTTAGGAACAATGGGTGCATCTACACTTGTGAATTAAGTTGATTTAACCCTACTTAAGTCGACTTAATTTAATCTGCATCTACACTACAATTTCCTTAAATCAACTTAAGCTGCTGCTTAAGTTGACTTAAGGAAATTTTAAGTTGACTTTATTAAACCTACTTTAAAGTTGACTTTACTGGCTAAATCAACTTTATTAAGTCGATTTAGCCAGTGTAGATGCAGATTAGCCCTAAATCGACTTAAAGTCGACTTAAAGGGCCCCAGGGCTCCCCCACTGACCTCCCTGCCGGGGTATCTGGCACAGCCAGAACCTGCTCTGCCCACCCACAGGGCAGGACACAGCCCTGCCCACCTCACTCCTATACCCTGCCCCTGTCCCTGTCCTGCTCAGCCCCCATTGTACCTGGGTACAATGGGGTAAATGCTGAGCCCCCTGGCACTTTGGAAGGGGTGCCCCACCACCACCATGGACCAGTCCCAGGTCCACCTAGCCCCTAGTAGTCTACTTAGGCATCCAGTGTGGATGCTCTAAGTCGATTTGGCAAGGTCCACTTCAAGTCGACTTAATTTTATAGTGTAGACATGCTAAGTTAACTTAGCAAAGTTGACTTATTTTGACAAGTGTAGACATAGCCCTAAAGATAACATTTTCAAAATGGTTACGTGGTGAAGGAACCTAAATACCATTCATTTTCAATAGGACTTAATCTCTTCAGTCATTTAGGGCCATTTTGAAAAATTTACCATAAGTCTCACTCAAAGTGAAAGGGATTTAGGCTCCTATGTCACTGAGATACTTTTGAGAACTTTACTTGCTAGCTCAAAACGGCACTTAAACAGCTGAAACTCCTTAAGACTGATGACCCGAAGTGAAAGGTCAAAGTTCATATTTTTGTTAGGCGACTAACCAGTTCCTAATAAAAGTGTTCCAGATTTCAGGATTCTAACTCAACAGGAATTATGTGTGTGTCTGTCACTATTTTAAGTGTCTGTGTTCTATTAAATAATTTGGTGCAGAGCGTATTGTCCTAGAACATACAACACTTAAATGTGTCTTCACAATACAGAAAATGAGCTGAAGATTTGCTCTCCATCTGATTGGTATTCAGAATGAATTTGGGAATTTTCCAGGTTATAAACTACTCCCGAGGCAGTTTGGAAATCTTCACAAAGTAAAGGAGCCTACAGAAATGTGCCCTGATGTAGCTGAAAATGAGGATGCTGAAAACCATGACAATGGATCTCGTCAACAAAAAAATAAGTGTAATAAATATGTAAGTGTATGCGACCAGTAGTATAGTAAATTTAATCTGCCCTGAATTACAATGGAATACAATTCCAGAGGCAAATATTGTATGAACAGTGTTCAAAGAATTAGAATTCTTCAGGAATCCAGCCATGAATTAGAGCCCAAAATGAATGTGTAGTTGTAAGAATCAGCTATTACAGTATTGCAGAGGTAAATAGTAGGAAAATGCATGTGAGTGAAGTACTGCCTCCAGTCCAATAAGAATGGCAAATGATCACCTCAAATGCCTGGGAGGCCTTTCTTATGAGCAATGAGATCATGGGGCAGATCCTCAACTGATGTAAATCAGGATAGCTCCAGAGAGTTCATTGAAACTAGGTAAACTGTTGGTCCCGTCTGGCCTTAAACTCTGACTCTGTAAGCTAATGTAGCTATGCCAATTTACATTGGCTGAGGGTCAGTTCCCCAAAATACGGTAAGGATTATTCCTTTTTCTTTCATTACAGAAATCAAAATGCAAGGAACTTCTGTCCCTTCTTGGTAACTGTCCCAAAGTGGTTGCTATTGATGACTATGTAGCCACCTGCACTGAAGACATGTGCATCTGTGCAAAGAATTCCTCTTTGGATTCTGCTATGGTTTTCAACTGCACATGCAGTACTCTTAGCCAGTATTCTCGAGACTGTGTCCTGACTGGGGGAGCCCCCGGGAAATGGAGAACCAAAGAGCTTTGCTGTAAGTAACTATGGAGTTTCAATTCAGTAAGCAATTCAGCTGGTGTCTAAGAATAAAATAAATGTCCTTAGCAGCATTATCAGAGAAGGTAACTGCAGTGTATCTTTTAAATGTATTTTATAAGGCTTTCAGAAGTAACATGCTTTCATAAAATTCCCTGTTTAGAATGATTATTCTAAGAATTGACCTACTTAAATAAAGGTTAATAATGCAGGTATTTAATCCACGCTTCTGAGTGTGTGTGATGATTATATCTGCCTGACAGAGCCTGGTATAACAGTGACTACTTCAGTTTGAGAGTGAGTAAACAGTGAACCATTAGTGTAAACAATGTTACAATCTATGGCTATGTCTACACTTGCACTTTTAAGTCGACTTTAACTAACTCGACTTAACTAAGTCGACTTAATAAAGTCGACTTAGTGTGTCTACACTTAAAATTAAAGTCGACTTAAAGGGGAACTTACAAAGTCAACCTAGAGCATCCACACTGGATGCTCTAGGTCGAATTTGTGGGACTAGGGGGACCTTGGGCAGGTCCACGGTGGCGGGGGGGAGCACCCCCTGTGTACAATGGGGCAAAGGGGGACAGGGACCCTGGCAGGGCAGAGCCCTGTGTGTGACACTGTCTGGATTTAGGGAAGCATTTAAGATATTATTTTCTATGGATATCTCATAAATGCTATAATCCATAGGAACTATGTCATGTTTGGTATCAATAGAAAGGTAGTAATTTGCTGGGAATGATTATATAGTTTATGTCTAGGAATTCTATTTTGATTAGAAGTTAAGAATTTGATGTTATATCCATACTTTAACTTGTGTCCTTCTGGAGAAATGTCTTAGACGGAGGGTGTGAACAACCATTGTCTCTTTAATGTTTAGGAATTTTCCAGGTAGAATGGTCCCAGGGAGTATCCTGGTGAGCCATTGAGGACATAAAGAATACAACCATTGTATCCTTAATGGCTCATCAGTTTACTCCCTGGAAAGCCAAGCTTAAGTCGACTTAATTTACCAGTGTAGACGCAGCCTATAATGCCTGTCTGTTTTAAAAGTTCTTTCTCTGGCTGTGAGAGCTATTCTCTCCTATAACCAAAGTAACTGTAACCTTAACTGGTTCCTAAAGTGGATAAAATTCCACCAATGCTCTGGGTAGAAGAGAACATTTTATAACCAAGATTGTTAGTTTCCTTTAAAAAATGAAAAACTGCATTTAGAGTTTTGATTTAGTACATTGCCTTCTGCAACTACTTAATTTGGGTTTACAGTCCAGGAATGTCCAAACAACCTGGAATATATAGAATGTGGAAACCCCTGTGCTGACACATGTGCCAACCCAGAGATGAGCAAGCTTTGTAAAGCCCCGTGTACAGATGGTTGCTTCTGTCCTGCTGGTAAAGTAACATCCTTCTTCTTATAACAAGCTACAGTCATCAAGGGGCTAATGTGTAGATATCTGTCATTCAGTGGAAGGCATTCCTGTTCATTAAAACATGAACTTACTTGAATAAAACTGTAGACAGAATTTTACATTCCTAGATGTGTGGAAAAATGGCAAGTGGACAGATAATAATTTGTCATACAAGTTTGTGTAGATTGTTCAGGGAAGTCATGGAATATGCAGTATTGACCCAAGACTTGGGCTCTACTAACAGTTTCTTTTAGCATAAGAATTGATTAATGTTAAAACTGAATTACATCTATTTCTCCTGGCTGAAGCCAGTTTTCTAAACTAAGGTCAGAATCATGGCCCTGGAAAGGAAGTCAAGAAAATCACAGATCTAGGAACAGAGAAAAAGGCACACATCTGGTTGGGAAAGGAGAATGGAAAGAGAAGCTGTCTGGACGGGGAAAATATAGGTGGGGCAATGTTGTTGGAGCCCAGATGCATGGCCAGGCACCTCCACAGTTTCAATTAAGATTTGGATATGTAGATAAATCACTGGAGTTTGATCCTGCTCTTACTGAAGTGAAATACAAAAAAAAAAAAAAAAAGTATGGGCAGGTGCAGACCTGCAGATAAATAGAGTCTGGATTGATGCACTGAAATTCCTTAATTGAACCAGAAATGTATGGAGATTGGCTCATAATCATACTTGGCCCTTTACAATAGTGCCGCACATGATGCCACTTTTCAGCAACATGACAATACACATCCACATGGATAATGCAAGTTGAAATTAAAACCGATTGGACTTTAGCCATGGTGAGAAAAGCCTCCTATTGGCTAACAGATGAACTTTCAGAACGCTGCAAGCAATGAGCAAAAGAGAAAAAAAAATGTATTTTTTCCTTCAAACACATAATTCACTCCTAGCCAGACACACAGAAGTCCAAGTATGATGTACAGTGTTTTCTTCTTTTCTGAATTTTCTTCAATGTCTTTTCTCCATTAAGAAATATTAATTAACCAGTGTTTCTGTACAGGTACCATTCTCGATGACTTGAATGGCAACAAATGTATCACCAGTGGGAGCTGTCCATGCATGTTTCAAGGCAAAGTCTATGCGACTGGAAGTTCCTACTCCACTCCTCCTCAAAATTGGTACCATTACAAGTCTAATTATATTAATGTAGCAGATGTATTTATTAGAAAGCATTGATGAGTTACAGTTCATTATCTTCATACCCCAGTCCTAAGATTTGTCTTAGCTAAAGATAGTACTGACACAGACTTAGTATCTGAACACTAGCACACTTATGGGAAGTTCAGAGTGAGATCTTGTAGTTATGACCCTAGTCATTTGCAAATACTGAAACTGAGACTTCAGAAGCTGAAAGCATGAGTCTCTCCTGTCTGAGATAAAGGATCAGGTCAGTTAGATTGGAGTCATTCGCTGATTCAAATCTCTATATGTCATTTAGTTACTGTGGGGGCACAAACAGTTACACTCTGTTAATATGGGTTACATTCACAATTCGTTCCTATAGATATAATGGGCTGCTTCAGAGGCATGGATCTCAAAACCCTTGAATGTTGAGAATGTGTGGAGATGGATCCATAGTTTGCAGCTTGAGCCCACTTCTAATCTTCACCTATACAAGGTTTTCACTGAAGAGACCCGCCACGTATGCTGTTTGCCAGTGTTCATTTTACTCTTTTACTCTTCATTCTAGCATCCATTCATGAGCTCAACTAACATGGTATTTTTCCTGATGGTCTTTTCCTGTTTGCAAACATTTTCTTTATTCCTAGTTACAGTGAAGCCTAAGCAATATGATCGTGTTACGCTGTTTTCCTTATATATACATAGCTTTAAGAATGAAGGTTTCCTGTTAGCTTCAGTTCTCCATGCCTACTGAACAACTGCATCTGTAGTACAAAATAGTGCCGGCCCTATATACAGCGACTCATTTACATTCTCTATAACACTGGGGAAAGAACGCCATTAATTTAGAAATTGGAAGATATTTCTCAACTAATTATTACATTCTGGGTTTTGAAATACTCACTGTCCCTTTCAAGGGTCTGAGTCAACACCCACCAAAGTAAAAGAACCATAGAAATGTTGAACTGGAAGGGACCTCAAGAGGTCATCTAGACTACTCTTACACACTGAGGAAGGACCATTTATACCTAGGTATCTCTGACAAGCTTTTGCCTAACCTGTTCTTAATAACCTCTAACGATAGGGATTCCAGAACCTCCCCAGGTAAACTATTTCACTACTTAATTAGCTTTATAGTTACAAAGTTTTCCCTAGTATCTAGTTTACATCTCCTTTACAGCAGATTACTTCTTGTCCTATTTTCAGCTGACATGGAGAATCATTGAGCACTGGCCTCTTTATACCAACTCTTAACATATTTGAAGACTGCTTTTCTCAAGACTAAACATATCACTTTTTTTTAACCCTTTCTTAGATTTTTTTAAACTTTTCATCATTTTTGTTGCTCTCCTCTGCACTGTCTCCAATGTATTGACATTTTTCTTAAAGCATGGTACCTGGAACTGTACATAGAGAAGACCTCACCAATACCTAGTAGATTAAAACAATTACCTCCCGTGTCTTACATATAATACTACTATTAATATACTACAGAATGACATTAACCTTTTCCACAACTACACTACACTGTTGGCTTATATTCAATTTGTGATTCACCATAACTCATAGATCCTTTTCTCCAGTACTACTGCCTAGCCAGTTAGTCTCTGTTTTGTATTTGTCCATTTGATTTTTTAAAAATCCTAAATGTAACACTTTGCACTTGTCATTATTGAATTTTATCTTGTTGATTTCATATTAACTCTCCAGTTTGTCAAGGTCAATTTGAATTCTAATGCTGTCCTACAAAGCAGTTGCTATACCTCCTAGCTTGACATTGTCTGAAAACTTTATGTGTACTTTCTATGCCATTATTTAAATCATTTATGAAGACATTGAACAGAACCAAATAGAGAACAGATCCCTGCAGGGCCCCATGTAATATGCCCTTCCCTTGACTGGGAACCATTGATAATTACTCTTTGAGTATGGTTTTCCAACCAGTTGTCTACCCATCTTATATGATAGGTTCATCTAGGCTATATTTGTCTAGTTTTATTATAAGACAATCATGAGAGACTGTATCAGAATCAAGGTGTATCACATCTACTCGTTCCTTCCTATGCATTAGTTCAGTAACACTGTCTAAGAAGGAAGTTAGGTTGATCTTTTCTTGACAAATCCATGTTAGCTATTACTTATTAGCCTATTATCGTCCAGATACTTACAGACTGATTGTTTAACAATTTGTTCTAGTATCTTTCAAAGTATTGAAGTTAGGCTGACTGGTCTGAAATTTCTCAGGTTATCTTTGTTCCCATATTTTCTCTGGGATCTCACCCATCTTCCAAAGAGTTTTTGAAGATAACACTTAAAGGTTTCAAGATTGATTCAGCTATTTTTTTATGTTACCTAGAATGAACTTCTTTCCATTAACTTCAGTAAACTTTTATACTTTTATATATAGCATTGCGTTGAATAGGTAGCTGAATAACAAATGAATAACTGAAGTGGGTTGTAAATTATGCATTGAAGTGTTTTTCCAACTAAATAGGCTATTGTGGTAGAAACTGACACATTTTTCAAAAGTGTCACTTGTTTCTGACTTTCCAGTGGAAAAATAATATTTCTAAATTTAAAAAAAGAATGTTTCTGAAATTTTGGTTCTGGGATTTCCAAAATTTTGCTTCAGGAAATTTTGAAATTTTATTCTGACTGTTCCTTTACAACATGAACAGGAAACAATTTAATCTAGAAAAGAAGATAACCAGTAATAAATAGCAGCTGCCTTTGATCATTTTAAAAATGAAATGAAATAAAATGAAGGTAATAGAATATTTCAATTATTATATTATGTCACATGGTGACATGTCATTTTTATGGTACTGCATATTATGAAGTAATGTAAAAATAATAAAAAAATGTTTTAAAATGAAAATCAAATAAAATTCAAAACAGTATTTCAGAATTCCAAATGAAAATTAAAACCTGAAATGTTTTGAATTTCTGTTTGGCATAAAATATTTGGTTTTGTTCTGATTCAGAATGAAAACAAATTTTAAAATGTTGAAATTTTCCATGAAATGGAAATTCTGAGATTCATCCAGCTCTACAAATAAAAGAAGATATGACTGATTTATACAAAAATCTCCAAGTTTTGGACACTGATGTTATATCCTCATAGGCTACTCTGAGACTATTTCTATTATAGCCTTAATTATTACCCTTTCTTTTTGTTTTTTATAGTACTTGTGCTGGTGGCCAATGGCTTTGTGTATCTCTGCCCCTTCCTGGAAATTGCAACATAGAGGGAGGATTCCACATCACTACATTTGATAACAAAGAATTCATTTTTCATGGCAATTGCCATTATGTGTTAGCTAAGGTATGAAAATAGCTTCTTTAATTTCTCGGTCTATTTAGAATCAAAAGTTGAGCTATGGTAGGGCTTTATTGCTTCATTTGCTCAGATGGTCTCCAATCTATCAAAGCAATTCAGCATGTGCTTAATTTTTAAGTGGTCATATTTGCTAGGTCAGAACTATGGATCCCAGCTGCTCTGTGTTTATCACTGGGTCATTTCTGAATCAACACAACATTTCAAAGAAGTTTTAAAATAAGTTTTTAAAATGTATTTACTTTTCTAGTGGACCTATTCGCATAGATTTAATGTTAGAATATTAGACTTTGTCCTGGGAGACAATTGCCTAGCAAAGCAAGGTGGATGAGCTGGCCCCTTCCTCTGCAAAGACTAGCCTCATAGTAGCTCCTTGAAAAATAGACAAGTAGCAGATGCTGATGGAATGGACCATAAGAGAAAAGATAATAGAAATGATTTTGCTAGTGGGAATGAAAAGTAACATTTTGGAATTGTAATTGGCATGCCTGGGTCCTTTCCTATTTCCCTATAATTGTTCTAGAGATATATTTTTCACTACTGCTTTCTTCTTTTTAAAGCTCACTAAAGGATCATTTACTTACCTGTTTTTCTGGCTTCTTTTTAGGATAGTAACAGCAGCTTTGCAATTGTTGGAGAGATCATTCAGTGTGGGATTTCAAATACTATGACTTGCTTGAAGAATGTATTAGTCACATTTGGAGCCCTTGTAAGTCATTGGTAACTATTTAGATTAAAAATAAATGTAACAACCAGTAAAGATCATCTGGCCAACCATGCCTGCCTCTTTTTGGTCAAATGTTTGTAATATTCCCTTACAAAATCAGAGTTTCATTCTGCTAGGCTTTGTGTAAACACATAAGAAGAGACAGTCTTTGTTCCAACAAGTTTACAATCTAAACAGACTGGACTGATGAAGGGTGAGAAAACGGAAATATTTTTATCCCCAGTGGATAGGTAACTGTGGAACATGAAAACTGAGTTACCCAAAGTCACACAGCAAGTCTGTGTTAGAGCCACACAGATCCAAACACATTCTTGAATTCATGTACACCTTTTGCTTCAGTTATGTTGTCTGGAAACTTCTTCGACCATAATTTAGGAATCCTCTTATATATATATGGGGCTGGGAGAGGTGCAGGGAGCCAAAAAAATGGATCTAAAATACCATCATCTTTGCAGAATTCCTCTGCAGCTGTTTTGATGAGAAAGAGGTTTGAATTTGGTCTTATGGGTCTCCTTTGGTAATGTAAATCAACAGAGATCCATTGAAATGCTAGGCTATGTCGAATTTGTTAAGTCAAATTAGCATGTCCACACTTAAATTTTAAGTAGACTTAGAGGGGACCCTACAAAATTGACCTAGAGCAACAACACTGGATGCCTAGGTCAACTTGTAGGGGCTAGGTGGACCTGGAACAGGTCCACGTGGTGGGGGGGGCACCCTTGCGAAGTGCCAGGGGGCTCAGCCTTTGCCCCATTGTACCTTGGTACAATGAGGCAAAGGGGGACAGGGACCCTGGCAGGGCATAGGGGCAGGGTGGCCAGGGCTCTGCCCTGACCTTTGGGAGGACACACCAGACTGTGGCTGTGCCAGCCACCCTGGCAGGGAGGGCAGTGGGGAAGCCCTGGAGCCCCCTAAGTCAACTTAAAGTTGACTTAGGGCTACTCCACGTCTACAGAAGCAAGTCGACTTAAAACTAGGTTTTATGACGTCGACTTAATTTTTCCTTAAGTCGACTTAAGCAGCTGCTTAAGTCGACTTAAGGAAAGTGTAGTGTAGATGCAGAGTAAATTAAGTCGACTTAAGCAAGCTTAAGTTGACTTAATTTACAAGTGTAGATGTACCCCTAGATGCTACATTGCCTTATATCAGTTAAGGATCTGGTCTATATGTTTACCAGCTTCTGTCTACATAAATGGTCAATTCTCTCCAAGTCTCCTGATTATTGAGATTCTGCCTCTTGCATTTTTCACAGTGGTGGGAGGTTAAAAAAGTATCTTTGTCAGCTTTCTCAGTTGTTTTCATAATTCTGAAAATTTCTACTTCCAAAAAATCCCCCCTTTTCCAAGAAATAAAAAGAAGCCCAAGTCCCTTACACTTTTCTTATAATTAAGATTCTTGAGACCTGATAGCTCTTTGTTACCCTGTGCCATTCCTCTCTGACCTTCTTGGTGGAGTATAGTGGCCAGAATAGCATAGATGGAAGGCCAGACCCCGGTCCCACTGGTCTGTTCCTGCTCTACTGAAGCCTAAGGCAAAATTCCAATTGACTCCAGTTGGACTAGAATCTGGCCTGATGTTTGTCGTGCTCATAAGATGTGTATTTCCTCTAAGTGCTATATGCATAGTATTGTCCTCAAAACTTTAAGTTAGTTAACATGTGCTCTCAAGGATGGGTTCTCTACTTTTCCGGTACAGATCTCAGAATTTCTCAGTGTTGCTGCACAGATTCCTGGACAATACCATTTACGAGATAATATCGAATTGTTGTAGGGGTCAGAGGTCTCCTAAGTAGGATTGATTTACTAAAGACCCTCCCTTCTGTAAACATGTTTCTAAGGCTAAAGCATGTGGTGCCAATTTCATCCCCTTCTTTGATATTTGATTGTCATTGTGGTATATGTCATTTTCCATTTGCAGAATATAAGACTCTGTTCTTGTGGGAACGTCTATATCAATAATTTCATTACGGTGCTGCCAATAACTAGAGGTCAGTGTTTCTTCTTTAGTGTTCACATCTGCCCCAGGTTATCCCATACCTGCATGCTGCATTGTTCTTACACCTGCCTCTGAAGCATCAGTTTCTGTGGCACTGCCAGAGATGGGATACTAGACTAGGTGGACCACAGGTCTGATGCAATATTGCAATTTCTATGTTCCCGATCAGTGAACCAGTAAATGGAAGTGTATAATTGGTGTCATCTGCTCTGCATATATATGCAGGGTTTGTGTGTACTTTCCGGCTAAAGTTTTGGGTTTTTTTAGATGGCATCACTATCTTCAGACCATCTACATTATACATCAATATCTGGACCTCATTTGGAGTACAGATTCAAGTGCAATTAAAACCCATTATGCAGCTTTTCATAACAGCAGAGAAGTTTTACCAAAATCATACATCAGGTACAGTATACTATGCTCCTAATATCTACCCATGTTAACTAGCCATGGTACTTCTACAACCCTTCCTGCTCAAATTACTTGATTCCATTAAGAGCCTTACTGAAATACCTTGGATCCATGGAACAAAAAATTAAAGTCAAATTGAATCCTTAAACTCAGCTGATGTAGAGAAATTGAGTTTCATGTTATGTAGAATGTAAGAATCTTTTGGTTTATTACATTGTAAAAGAAGAGTTCCTAAGATATTGGATCAGAATCAGAGAATATGGATTAGATTCCAAGATTTTCCACAGACTTTCTGTTACACCCTGGGCAAGACACCTAACCTCTCTGTGCCTCTGTTTCCTGCCTCTAAAATGTGGGTAATATTTGTTTTGCCAACCTTTTTTTTTTTAAACCACTTCTCTAGATTAAAGATCTTTGAGGCAGGGACAGTCTCTTACTATGTATATGTACAACACTGATAGGTGTTGGGGCTCCTTGGTGCTACTGTAATATAGATAATAAAAATGATACCTCCGAAAATTATACCTCTTGTCTGTTTTGTGTGCATATTAAATATACCCTGCAAATCAAGAGGTTTGTCTTTGTCTACTGCTTCCTGGGTGAAAACCTAGGGTGTCATGGGCCAAGCTCATCCTCTAGATCTCAAAATTCTTATTTATGTCATTTGATTGTGCTTTATCCCCCACCCAGGTCTTTGTGGCAATTTTAACAACATCCAGACTGATGACTTTCGAACAATTAGTGGAGTTGTGGAGGATTCAGCTTCAGCCTTTGGTAACTCATGGAAGACTAGGGCCAGCTGCCCTGATGTTAAAGACAACTTTGAGGATCCTTGTGCAACCAGTGTGGACAAAGGTACTAATCCACACTGATATTGCCTTTCGGATTGCCTATATTATTTAGAATTTAGAAATACTTTTAACCAGGGAGTTTATGGTAACAAGAACTGTCTGTCTCCTAATGCTATAGAAGAAAGAACACAATGGTGTCTTCTGGAAGTGGATTTAACCTAAAATGGTTGTTCTTCCATGTTTTAAAGCTGATAGTTTAGTTTTTAGAACAGAAGATATATTCTAATGAGGAAAGATGTGGCACTTGCCATTTGATTTGATCCTTGATTAATTTGAAAGTCCAAAGAAGATGTATTAGAGTAAAGGATTTTAAAGATTAAAATGATATAGCTATTCACATTACAGGCAATATCTTTAGTTGATATAAACTGACATAGCACCTCTGAAATCAGTGGAACTGCACCATATTACACTAGTTGAGGATCTGGCCTGATAAGCCTCACTCTGCATTCTACAGAATTACAGAAACATAGGATCCTGTGGCACTTTTAAAGACTAACAGATTTATTTATTGCATAAAAAAAATTCAAACAGCTGTATTCAGTGCCTTCCATGTAGTAAAATTCCAAAGGGGTAGCTGTGTTAGTCTATTGTAGAAAAACAACAGAGTCCTGTGGCACTTTTAAAGACTAACAGATTTATTTATCTACAATAGACTAACATGGCTCCCCCTTTGGAATCTGAGAAACATAGAAGTGTAGGACTGCAAGGGGCCTTAATAAGTCATTTAATCCAGTCCCTTGCACGAGGCAGTTTTAAGTATTATAGACCATACCTGACAGGTGTTTGGCTAATCTCTTCTTCAAAACCATCAGTGAAGGAGGTTTCACAACCTCCATAAGTAATTTGTTTCAGTGCTTAAGTACACTTTCAGTTAAGAAGTTTTCCCTGATGTCTAGCCTAAATTTCCCCTGCTGCAATTTAAGACCATTATTTCTTGTCCTGTCTTCACTGGATAAAGAAAATAATTTATCTTCCTTCTCTTTATAACAGTCTTTTAAGTACTTAAAAGTTCTTATAAATCCCCCCTCAGTCTTCTCTTTTCAGGACTAAAAAAATTCATTTTTTCAATCTTTTCACATAGGTCATGTTTTCCAGACTTTTAATAATTTCTTTTGCTCTCCTCTGGACTTCCTCAAATTTGTTTGCTTCTTTCCCAAGTGTGATGCCCAGGAGGAATGGACATAGTATCTAGGGCTATGTCTACACTTGGAAATTAAGTCAACTTTGGGGGGAACTTACAAAGTCGACCTAGAGTGTCCACACGGAATGCCTAGGTCAACTTCTAGGGGCTAGGGGGACCTTGGTCAGGTCCATGGGGGCAGGAGGGGCATCCCTTGCCCAGTGCCAGGGGGCTCAGCCTTTGCCCCATTGTACATAGATAAAATGGGGCAAAGGAGGACAGGGACCATGGCAGGGCATAGGGGCAGAGTGGGCAGGGCTCTGCCCTGCCCTGTGGGGGGACATGCCAGGCTCCCCCTGTGCCCCCCCCGGCAGGGAGGGCATTGGTGTAGTCCTGGGGTAGCCCTAAGTTGACTTAGGGCTACCCCACATCTACACTGGCTTAAGTCGACTCTAGGGAGTCGACTTAAGCCTTAACTCGAATTAAAACAAGGTTTAATAAAAATTGACTTAATTTTCATTAAGTCGACTTTATTTTCCTTAAGTCTACTTAAGCAAGTTGCTTAAGTCAACTTAAGGAAACTGTAGTGTAGACACAGGGTAAATTAAGTTGACTTAAGCAAGTTGAAGTCGACTTAATTTACAAGTGTAGACGCAGTCTAGTAGAGGCCTTATCAATACTGAGTAGAGTGGAATAATTACTTCCCATGTTTTATTTATCACATTCCTGCTAATATATCCCAGAATGATGTTTCCTTTTTTTGCAAGAGTATTGCACTGTTGACTCATTTTTAGTTTGTGAACCACTGCAACCCACTGATTCTTTTCTTCAGTTCTTCTTCCTAGGCAGTCATTTCCCATTTTCTATTTGTACAATTGGTTATTTCTTCCTTACTGTAGAATGTCTTATTTGTTTTTATTGAATTTCATCCTATTTATTTCAGACCATTTCTCCCCTTTGCCAAGATCATTTTGAATTCTAAGTTGTCCTCCAAAGTACTTGTAACACTTCCAGCTTGGTATCATCTGCAAACTTTATAAGTGTACTCCCTGAATAGAACTGCATATCTCTACATAATATGACCTTCCAACTTGTCTGGGAACTTTTGAAAATTACTCTCTAAATATAATTTTCCAACCAGTTAGGCACCCACCTTATATGGAAGGTTAACCTAGGCTATATTTCCCTATTTTTCTGATGAGATGGTCATATGAGACAGTATAAAAAAACCTTGCTAAAGTTTAGATGTATATCACAGCTACTGCTTCCCCTATCCAAAAAGCTTGTTACCCTGTCAAAGAGGGATGTCAGGTTGGGCTGATACAATTTGTTCTTGACAAATCCATGTTGACTCTTTGTTAATCACCTTATTATCTTCTTAGTGCTTATGAACTGATTGCTTAATTGCTCTATTATCTTTCCTGGTACCAAAATTAAGCTGACTGGTTTATAATTCTCTGGCCTGTCCTTATTCTCCGTTTTATGACTCAGTACTACATTGGCCATCTTTCAGTCCTCTGGGATCTTTCCTATTGTCTAAAAGTTCTCAAAGATGATAGTCTAGTTCAGCAAAACAAACAGGGGGTCCTGTGGCACTTTTAAAGACTAACAGTTTTATGCAATAAATAAAATGTAATGATCTGTGCCCTGCTATATTATTTTCCCAACAGAGTTGTGGGTATTTGAAGTCCCCTGTCACCACAAAGTCCTATACTTTGGATGATTTTGTTAGTTGTTTCAAAAAACCTCATCTACCTCTTCTTCCTTTTAGTGGGTCTATAGTAGTCCACTACCATGTTATCACCCTTAGTTTTTACTCCTTTTTACTTTACCTGTAGACTTTCTGCAGGGCTGCCTCTTATTTCTATCTCAATCTCAGTGCAAGTGTATCCATCTTTGATATACAAGGCAACACCTTTTCCCATATTTCCCTGCCTGTCCTTCCTGAATGAGCTATACCCGAGCAGAGCCAAAACTCCCAGTTTGATGTCTGTGCAAGATCTGGCCTGCTGAGTGCCTCCACGTGTTATGAACTTGACTGTTTGCTGATCAACATGACTAATTTGTTACATAGTTAATGTGACTGTTTGTTTGTGTCCTTGGAAACAATTGGAAAAAAATGATTGAAATAAGAAAATGCATTAGAACATCTGTTCTGCAAATCTAAACCACAGGGCCAATGCTACTAGAAATGAAAATGTTCAGATGGGGGTATATCTAGCTGTCTATCCATTACATCTCTCAGTCTATTTATACTCATCACCATCCTTTCTGATGGCCTGTTATTTCTTTCTGCTCCTACTTGAATGTCTTAAAACATCTTCAAGGGAAAAACATTTTAGAAATTTGCAAAGCCCATTGGGAAAAAGATTATAAATTTGTATATGTGATGTTGGCTAATTGATCTATCTTTTCTCTTTCAGAAAAATTTGCGAAGCATTGGTGTGAACTTCTGTCCAATAAAAGTGGCGCATTTGCTGCCTGTCATTCTGCTGTAGATCCTTCTTCATATGTCAAGGCAAGGAATTGTTTTAGACTAGTCCCAAACTTGACCTCCCGTAGATGTTTTCTGGTCAGGTGGGGATAACTTGTATTCTACTATATATTTAAAAATAAATGCACTGGATGCCAATGAGAAAGTAATAGAACAAGAATTTAAGAATGTTTTGCAAGGGTTTGTGGTTCTTTTCTACTGTGGATCAAGCTGAGGTAGCACAAGTTAATTAACAAGCCCTCTTCCCAGAGCTGCTGTGATGTTGCATGAGCAAGGAAGTAAATAGAAATAACATATTTTTGCCAAGCTACACGAGAAACATAGTGTAATTACATTAGAAACATATCAACATTATTTGTCAGCCTTGCTGCTATGGACAAAATTTGTAGAAAAAGATGATTTATTGTCAAGATTTCATGATGCAGTGCTTAACCATGGAAAATAAAACCTATAGTTAAAATTCATGAAAGGTGACTCTTTAATTGGTTCCATTTAGGCCCTGATACAGGAAAGGGTTAAAAAACCCCTAAAATACTTTTACTGAAAATAGAAAATTTGTGTCAAATATTACGGTTTCCATTATTTTATTTTCTTCATCAAAATAAAACATTTTAACCAAATGAAAATTCTCCAATAATTTTTATTTTGAGCAAAGATTCATTTTCCACCAAAAAGGTTCCAGTAAAAAATGTTGACGAGCCCTCCTGCATCAATGTGTCTGCTCAGATGTTTAAAGTTAAGCCTGTGTGTGCTTTGCTGGACTGGGGCTTTAGTAGCCATCAAGGCACCTAAATGAACTACTTTAATACCTTGCCACAAATGGTGCTAGCTCACTTTCACTGTGAAATAAGACTTTAGGTCTGAATAAAAGAAACAGAATTAGATAGAGATAAGATTTTAGCTCTGTGCACTTAGATTATCTTCTAAATATAAACAAATTAAACTTAAGGAATTCTCCAGAAAAGCTTGTTTTAACCCTGTCTTGGCTTCATGCTTAACTTCATTTAAAGTTCAGATCTAAAAAAAAGAATATATTCAACATCAATGTTTATATCCTGTTCTTTGTGATGGAGAGAGATTAGTCACTCGCTATGAAAACTGCAACAAACTCTCCTTAGAAAGCCCTGATTTTGCACCTCTGTAATTATGATAGAAAAAGCGGGCTTGGCCTGAAAATGGCCCTGTTTATTCTGAAGGCAAAGAAGTTTCTGAAAGTTTTAAAAAAATTATCCAGGTTCTTTTTATACGTACAAAAGTAACTTAGAAATCACCTAGGATTTTAATTTTATCTTGTCCAACGTATCTTTGGGTCCCATTAAAAAAACGACTTGTAAGTTACCCTTCACATGATCTAGACTCCATGATCTAAATCCAGGCACCCTTTTTTCACAGCGATGCAGCCCTGGCTCCTGCCGCCAGTGGTCCCAGGTCTCTGGCCAACTACCAGCACCTTTAAAAAAAATTTTTTTTAAAGGACTGATTAAATCTTATTGAAAACTCATGTGCCAACTATATTTGAAATAGGCTGCAGTTAATCAAAAGCATCAGTGAATTTTGTTGTGGATAGTTGTACTGCTTCTGTGTCTTTCAATGATAGTTATTGGCCTCATTGTCCTTCCATAGATGTCAACAGGAACTTTTCCCATTAATGTCAGCAGGGGCAGACATGGACACTGTATGAACACGGTGCCTTCTACTGGCTGGCTGTAGTTTAGAAAGACTATAAGGGTGTTTTTGTCAGTGCTAACTAACAGCCATTCCTTTGACTCTGGTGTGAGAGTCCTGTCTTTTTTATGACAGAGGACCAGGTTTCAATCTCAGCTAATCACATATTTGTTAGTCTGAGGAGGCAGTAATTTGTGCAAATTTAAAGTTGCAAACATAGTCCCATAATGAAGCTGAATTTATTCCCTCTGTAATCTAAAAAAAGAAACATTCTTTGGCTTTCATGCATTGCGTGTTAAATTTCACTGGCAATGAGTGCTTGATCACATAAACATTTTAAATGGCTCATTCTTCCTGCTGCTCAGGCTCTCCTTATAATATCAGCCAAACAAACAAGGAGACCTTTGGCACTTTTAAAGACTAACAAATTTATTTATTGCATGAGCTTTCCTGGGAGAAAATCCCACTTCGTCAGACACTTTGACAAAATGGGATTTTCTCCCGCAAATGCTCATGCGATAAATAAATTTGTTAGTCTTTAAAAGTGCCACAGGACTCCTTGTTTGTTTGGCTGACCTAGACTAACATGGCCACTCCTTTGGAACTTATCATAATATCAGTTTCCTTCTCAATTGCCTAGAACTGTGTTTATGACACCTGCAATGCAGAGAAGAGCGAAGAGGCCCTGTGTAGTGTGCTCTCTACATATGCCAGAGACTGTGCTACAAGAGGAGTACACTTGAAAGGCTGGAGGCATGGAGTCTGTGGTATGTGTAATATATAAACATCTGTATGTGCACAGGAGAACACATTTTGGAGCTTTTATGCTGTTGAAACAGCTAAGTTCAGTGCTCACGTGCCAAGATGATGGGTATCTTAGAAACAGGATAGAAATATTCTCTGGGCCACATCTTCATCTGATGTAAACAGATGTGGCTCCACTGAAGTCAAGATAGCTACCCAGATTGAAATGAGCTGAGGATCTGAGCTTGTGTGTTCTTTCTGTTAAAATAATGGATGCATTTAGCATTCATGAAAATGAGGGACTAATATCTTTAGGTACATCAGGCATGGTATGGACAGGAATTAAGCAAACTCTGAATACAATGGACTCCCAATATATTTTAGTCTTCACTGCCATAAGATCCCTTTCCGTTTAATTTCTGGCCAACCACATCTGCCATTACATCTCAGTCCTTGTCTACATATAAATTTGCAGTACTTTAATTAACCTAATTTGTTTCAAGTTACATTAAAGTAATAATTTGTTGCATAAAGTGTAATTGCACATTGCATGAGAGGATCATAATGTACTTTATACGTATTAATTAATTCAGCCTATAAACTCTCCTGTAATTTAAGTACTAATATCTCTACTGTGATAGGTAATCTGTGACAACAAGCAATAAAGTGACTCTCAGAAGGCCAAGTAGCAATCAGAAGCATAGGCAGGAATAATGTAGGAGTCCTATCTTACAGTGTTCTGATCTTACTACTAGATATTGTGTCTAGACTCTTTCATTGGCCTTTGGGTATATATGGATAAATGTTTATAATTGGGTATATATTACATCACAGACTTCTTTTTGCTAAATGGGGTTACTCCTTTAGAACCTAATCAATTCCCTGATGATGTTAATGGGAGACCTTCCACAGACGATCCCAGGACTAATTTTTCCAGTACCTTCATTTTTATTTCTGTATTGCCATTCTTCTACTGTCAGTGGATGGATCTGGTTAACTCTTGCTATCATAAGAGAGGTTGCTTTGCATCAATACCCCAATGATTGGTATGAGAATAGCTGTCCATTAACAACAGATAGCAGCTTTAGAAAATCTCTCACCTTTCTTATGGATGATTTCTTCACCTGAAACCAGTCTGAATATAAAGCCATAAGATAGTGGTATTTATGTAATTTAGAGTCCCCTCTGATCTACTGCATTTCATCTATCAAGTGGTTAATTATATGCCTTTGAGGCTATTTGGATTTTCCAGGTGAGATAAACAATGTAATTAGAATAGTGACTTGCAGAAAGAATTTAAAATTACAATAAGAGCAATTTAACAAAATTTTGGTACAGTAATTCAAAAAGAACATGGTGTATTTTACAGATGATTAGAGTAGTAACATACAGCTGTATGTATTATATATAGTGTCTGTCTATTGAAAGTTTTCCTGACAGGTAAAGAATTGTGGAACAAGCTGCACTGTAGTATGTGCCAAAAGTTAGGGGACTAAATTATGAAAAACAGAAGAGAGTTGTAGCATTTGTTTAAGAAACAAAACTCCATTCACTCATGATAAGTTGGTAATATCAGCTCCAAACAATACCCAAATTACCCTCTAACTCTGGGAAATATAACTGATTGTTCAGCCATCATAATAATTCTTTTGCCTTCAAACTTCTTTAAAGAAGAATCAGTACCTGTTTGGGAACATACTTATAATAAGTATAAAATCTGTTATGAAGCATTATTCATGAGAAAATGAGTAAATAGGTCAGATTGCTCTCCATTTCACTGGGCTTTCCCACTGCTTTGGTTTCCAAAGCTTTTTCAGATATTGCAGAGATATTAAAAAGGACAGGACTGCAGCCGGGTGCCAGGCAGTTCAAACCTCAAAGGTTAGACATTTCTAACAGGGAATAGTATAATCAAACAAATTCATCTCAGAAAACCCCACAGAAAGTCCCAATCAAGAGAGCTCTAGTCCATGAACCAGTTACCTATGATGCAAAGACAGGTTGATTAACCTTTGTTTGTCTGTGAGGGCCTCGAGATTTGGCTCAATGCTCCATCATATTTAGACCTGCACTGCTGAACACCACTCAGTCTCACTGCCTGTTAGCTGTCCTTGGTCTAACCAATGGCTGCAGGGGACACTACACCTCCCCTCCTGATTGTGATATCCGCTTTTCTGGCTCTTCCCTGTAAACTGGCACCAGCTAAAATGGCAGGAGCCTCTTACCTTTCATTGTAATTCAAGGTTATTTTACCACATACTTGGTGTAGAGATTTAAAGATGCCACTCTTCAGTAGCCCATACTGTTCAATCAGCCTTCCACTTACTCAGAGTGATAACTGAATCCTGATAGACTTGCTACTTAGCCTCTCAGTCCACACAGAGAAACCCAAAGACTTTGCTTCAGTTTTTCTCAAAAGAAGCTCTAAGAGTGACTATGTATTTCCGTGCTCCTTTAGAGAGCTTCTAGAACCTACACATGGTTCCTTTGGAGAGTAACACAGAGAGTTCTCTGGCAGCTGCCCCATTCAACTTCACACATACAATAAAAGCGTTAATTTTTTCAAATTACTCCGAACTGGAGAATCTCATTAAATCTTTGGTAGATCTTACTGTGCTAAGTTTAATGTGTCATTGAGGGCTTGGGAACTACATGTAATTTCATGGGAGAGGGCAAAAAACAGTGTGTGTGTCTGTTGGGGAGTGA
This sequence comes from Pelusios castaneus, assembly GCA_007922175.1. Taxonomy (NCBI): domain Eukaryota; kingdom Metazoa; phylum Chordata; order Testudines; family Pelomedusidae; genus Pelusios; species Pelusios castaneus. Next base: position 14,665,995 of record ML685792.1, on the reverse strand, counting down.
TTAGGCAAATTATCTCAAATTGTAACACCTCCAGAGAGGTGCCACCACTTGGGGAGGCTTGCATACACTGGTTCAAACTGGATTCTTTAGATATGAACAGTCAGACAAAGAAAGGATTTTTGAATAAATAGTGTAAGTTTAAAGTGGCTCAGAGCCTGCTTTTTAATCCAGCAAAAGACAGGCCCTTCTATTCAAGGGAGGCCCCAATCCTTCCTGGGAAAGACTGGAAGGATTTGACCTATTGATGGGGACTCTTATTCTAAGCAAAAAGTGTTATGAGCCTGTGACTTGTCACAGAGAAGACACTATGTGGGGCTAAAGAACTGACTCCTGTGAGAGATCTTGTTGGAATTGGGTGGGAAGGGTACTCTCTGGTAAGCTTTTTAGCTTGTGGATAGGTTCTTTTATTGTTTTAAAATGTTTTCTGTAATTCTTTCACCTTAGGAATAAATGCTCTGTCTTAGAAAGAGCTGTGTAGTAACTTTACTGTGGGCAGTTATGCTGTTTCTAGCATCTAGAGAGAAAACAAAGCAGGCCTGCCTAGGAAGTCTGTCCTGCTGGGGGACAACACAGCCTGGAAAAACCCCAGTCAGGAGATAAAGAGACGTGGGTCTTTACCCAAAGAAGTGATGGCTAAGGAACCTGGAGCCTAGAGTATATGCCCTTCCTGTACCACAGAGAGGAAATGCAAGTGCAGTTTCCCTAAATGGTGACACTCATTAGGAATGCAGAATTTATTTTTAATTACAGGAAATGTTAGAAATATGCACTGTTTGGGCCCCGACGTGATAGCACTGTAGATATTCCAGATGATAATTCTATTCAAGCAGCTAATTTATCCCCTGCCAGTTCAGAATTTTTCCCTACTATATATTTCAGTGTTTTGATTAATTGAGTCTAAATTTCTTAGATAAAGAGGGTTTTCTAGGGAGAAAAGTCTTCATTGTTGTGGTGGGAAATATATGTAGTTATCAACTACATCAAGAGCAGAGGTAGTAATTTAACACTAAAGGTTACAAAGTCATTTCGGTCCTTGTTTTATTTGTCTTGTAAAGATGTTTTAACGGACTGTCCTGAAACTATGGTATTCAGCTATGATGTGAAGTTCTGTAACCACACCTGCCACTCGCTGAGTGAGCCTGATCTGCTGTGTAATGTCCAAAGCACCCCTGTAGAGGGCTGTGGTTGCCCCAAGGAGACCTATTTAAATGCTGATGAAGAATGTGTATCTCCAGAAGACTGTCCATGTTACTTCAAAGGCAAGTGGGTTCAAGCTGGGCAATCATTCCAAGAGGGCAAACTCATGTGGTAAGTTGTCTCAGATGAATTGATGATTGTATGATAGATGGATTGCCATGTTAGACACAGGGCAGTCCATGCAAGAAGTGATCTCTAAATGAATTCATATCATTCCAAGAAATGATGAGATTTTCTATTTGACAATGTTGAGTCAGTTAACACCATAGACGAATACCAGAGTGGTACTATCCAACTGCTTTAACAGTGAACAATAGGCTGGTATAACATGGGAGGTGGGAGCCACACATAACTGGTATGAGAAAGCGGAAAGATTAGCTGCATGGGGCAAGGGTAGAGTACATCGTGTAGCCCGAGGCTCCTGTGATAACCACTTGAATATGCAAAGATCAGGGCAAGCTGCACAAAGGAGAGCAGATTCTCCCAGCACTGGCAGGTTACCTGAGATAAACTCCCCAACCAGTCACAATCAATACTTTTGCTTCCACCCACTGGATATCAAGAAGCCACCATAAAATATACTCAGCCCACTTTACTGCATTTCAGCCATTGGTCTACAATATGGCCACTGGGTCTGGTAAAGAGAGAAATTGCTTAACACTCCAAGCTCCTTACCCACATTACACAGAACAGTGTAGGTTTAGATCTTACCCAAAATATCACACTGCCAGCCATTCCTTTAGTAACTAAAACTAAAGGTTTATTATACAAGGAAAGAAGCAAACTATGAGAGTACTGTTAAAGGGTTTAAGTAATCACATAGATACAATGATTTGAAAGTCCAGTGCATCAGGTTTCCAGTAGAATTTGAAGTTTGCAGATCTTAGGCACACATCCAATACCTGGATGGGTTTAAGTCTTTGTTTCACAACTTCAGTTGTTAGAAATCCAGTTCAATGGAATATAGACCAAATAGTCCAAGTGTAGAGTTTGCTCTAATTTTCCCATGAGAATTAACAGTTGGTGCTGGATGGGATCTCAATCTTGTAGCCCAAACTTTTTCTGAGAAGCTTGGACAGATGTGAGGCAAAGGGATTATGTTCCCAATTTCCTTTTGTAGCTGTAGCAAGATGGGCCTTTGCAGGTCATTTCTTCATGTGGGCTTTGATGACAGTTCAGAGATACTTATTTAAGTGAAGAATAGTTATGTATATTGTCCTTTGAAGTAAAACCTTCAATTTTGGGGCACCACATTAGCACTGTTAATAAACAGTTTACATTGGTACATCAACGGTCCATTTAGATGTTAATGTTCCCTTTTGACCTCTTCAAATAGAACAATAGTAACAATTCATTTAACTTGCTAACCTCTAAAAATATAGATTGCAAATATCATTAAGGAACGACTAAAACACACATGCATATCGAAGTCTTAGCCTACTTGTAACACTACCAGTGAGTATTCCTACAATATACTTAAAGGTTAGATTTGGGTCATGTATTTTACAAGGTGGCTTGGCCTTTTCAAGCCTAGCATACATGACACAGCATAAGGGAGAAGAAATGGAGAAGTGATCAGAAGTCAGGAGGAAGGAGAGAAGAGGGATTAGCAAGATAAGAGTGAAATTAGCAGGCTCATAGGAGTAATGAGCTGCAGAAAAAGAAAAGAAAATGGAAGTGTGGACACAAATGTGGAACGCTATGGTAGCTTTATGAATGGTTTGGACTCACGAGTCCTACTCGGGCAGTATTATGAATGATTGAAATTTCACTTTTTTTAGGAAAAAAATGTACGTTTGAAAAAAATGGCTTTTGTCTGTATTATTTTTGGGGAAAAAATTCACTGAAATTTTCTTCTTTTATAAATGGAAAATGAGAAAAGAAACCAGTGTTTTTACTTTTTTCAAAACCAGAATACTTTTGAGCCAAAAATGGTTTCTGAGAACCAACATTTTTCAGCACTGAACAATCAAGAAATTTGTGAGAAATTGACAAAAATGAAAACTATAAAAGGATTTAAATTTTCCATGAAAAATAACTAGCATTTTTCAAACAGCTCGCTATATTACACTGAATAGCAAAAAAACTGACTTATAATAATGTGAACACATACAGCAACTTTCATAGGAGGATCTCAAGGTATTTTATGAACACTAATTAATTTAGCTTCCTAATACCCCATTTCAGTAGGCAAATACCATGGAGAAATAGATGCAGAGAGCAGAATTAATTGCGTAAAAATACACAAGTCTGTTTCAAGCCAGAGAATAAAAGCAAAGAGCTTGTGCCCATTCTTCCTGTCTTTCTGAGGTGCTAATTCCATCTTGGAGTGTGGGTGATCACAGGAACCACTCACTGTGATGTGACTGATATTCACGTGAATGGAGGAGCTTTTGGATAATGTTTGCTTTCTAGTATAAATGTGAGAAGAGCTGATGTGTTTCTCATTTTATGAAATATCTTCAGCAAATGTATTCGAGGAAGATTAGACTGCTTTGGAGAAACCATAATAAAAAAAGGTGAGATTTTGCTAAATTCTATCATAAAGCTGTAATTTAGAATTTAAAGTGGTTTTCAATGTATTTGTCAGTTTCTGTAACAGATAGCTGTAACAGATAGCTGTATTGTATGCATGGATTGCTTCTCTCTGAAGTGTAATTATGGAGATGAGTATTGGCTTGTTGATAACAATTTTCCTTATAAAAATGTTATGAAACTTGCTGAACTCTTCAAAAATAGGTATTTTTTATCAAAGTTCATGAGATCAAAAAAGGGTACTTCTTACTTCTAAATACTTCAGGCCATCTTAATAATCAGTCCTTCAAAGATGAAAAGATGTTTCATTTGGACTCTCTATCCTTTTGAACACCATCGTCTCAAATGTACACAAATCTAGAATTTGTGTGGTGTCTAACACTTCTGTGTTTCTTCTTTTCCAAAAGGGGCATTCATTCCAATATCACAAATAGTTTCACTCTCTTGACAGAGTAGAAACAGGAATGTGCACAAATGAACATGTATGAATGAATTCTTTCACAAGCAATTCTGTATCATACTATTGGTCTGCTATAGATAGAATATAAAAAGATCTTTTAGTACTGCTTGGTTTCTGATCTCTCAGAACACCTCTCACTGAGGAGCTTGGTCTTTTGCATCTTAAAGGTGAGGCAGCAGATTTTTTTCCAGTGATGACTATCAGTGTGAAGTTTTGGCTCTTCTTTCAAAGGGTTGAGCTATTAGGTCACCTTATTTACATATTTTTGCTTCTTCCTTGGATCTCAAATAGGCTGACAAAACATCAGTCATACAAGGAACAAATGGTATCAGTTTTTTCATACTAGCTTTGCTCCTGATAGAGTTGGTTCTCTGGTTTAAGCCAGCACCCTACTCATAGGATTCATGTGTCTATGGTTGGGTACGCTATCCTTCAGTCCTGCTTCTGTAGAGAAGCTAAAGCCAGTGGAAACCGAGAGGTGCGAAAGTATGGGGGTTCAATGCTTCCCTGTCCCACTGAGTCTATTAAAACTATGCTATGGGAGCAAATTTCATTGGCTCAGAAGATGGGGGGTGGGTGGGATGAAGTTGGGGGAGGAAGTGGCTGCTGGTGGGTGGCAGTGGAGGGGAAGTAGCTGCTGTCTGCAGTACCTGAAGTGGCTGTCTGAAGTGGCAGCTGTCCACAGCACACTTCTCTCAAAGCAGCTGAGGTAGCATCATCTCCTCATCTGTACCAAAGTGGGAGGGCACAGATGTGGGGATAACCAATGAGAGAGGGCGATGATTCTACTTGGAGGACTCCCAACACTACAAGTGTGGGATCAAAAATTATGTGTTGCTTCACAGGATTCACAGACTGAATCCAACATACATTCCAGTATAAGGCTAGAAATTTTTTTCCCTTGAGCGGAAAGGGACAAGAGAGTTTCCATTATGTTTGTTTACCTTCATCTGATTTGGATTGTTGTTCTTTAACAAATAACTAGGCAGAATACATAACAATTTTTTGGTCTTCCAAAACCATTTTCATTTCAAATTTTCAATAAAATATTCCGGATTAAAAAAACCCCAAACCATAAAATGAAAAATTTTACCAAAAGCTGATCATTTTACTGAACAATTTTTGGTTTCTAATATTTTCTCAAAATGAAAAAATGTCAATCAAATTAAAAATTTTCTGTGCACAATTTCGTTGCAAAATTGTTTTGACAAAAAAAAAATCTGAGTAGGTGCAGATGAGGCCCCTGGGGCATAAGGAAAATCAGTGGAGTATTAGTTTTACATATTATAGGAAAAGAGAAATATTTGCTCTCTGTAAAGTTCATCAAAATGTCTGAAAAGACAAAAAGTGTCCGCCAGTTTCACTTATGAGTCTCAGCCAACAGGTCCAAATTTTATAAAAGAAACTCTCTCAATCCTAACTGACATACACAGACATGTATTTTGGGAATTGTCTAGGTTGGCAAAACTTGTTTGACGTCATCAATTCCAGTTTCACCAACTGAACTTTCTGTAATGGTATTTCCCTCTTGTAGATTGTCCTCCTTCGATGTACTACTTCGACTGCAGCTCTGCCAGCCCAGGTGCAATTGGATCTGAATGTCAGAAAAGTTGTAAGACACAGGACATGCAGTGTGTAAGGAGCTAAATTAGATTCAGTGAGAAGATGCCTCCTGGCTTATTTATTATTGTGCATACATGATCACGTTTAACAAATGTTAACACTGCACTGATCACAAACCACTCATTCCATTGATAACTGTAGAAAAGCTACAGCTTCCCAATGTTACCTTGCCTGCAGTGGCTCATGTTAATGGAGATGAAGCAATTCAATCTGATGATTTTTTTAAATCTTATTTCCCACTGGTGTAGAAAAAAGAATGCATAGAAGACCATAAATCTGTAAAACAGTTGGGTTCCGACTGAATAACATGGACTTGATTCTTAAAAGGATCCCAGCTTAGCTTTTGATTTGGCAGCTGCAATTTAGCACCCTGAATTTATTGTCTTCCTTTTTCTTTCTCCTTCCTGGATGATTAATACACCACCTTGCATTGTATTTGTATGTTCACAGTATGTCACAGAATGTGTCTCTGGCTGCCTTTGCCCCAATGGACTGGTATCTGATGGTAAAGGAGGCTGCATTGCTAAGGACCAGTGCCCATGTATCCATGGAGGAAATTTCTATAACCCTGGGGAAACTATCACAGTCCACTGTAACACATGGTATGATATTCCACTGTCTTATAGCAAGTTTTTTCATAAGGTAATAACTATTAAAACTCAGGCTGATTTATTTTTATTTTTTTTTTTAAAAAGGAGAGTCAATGCAGAGAAGCAGGATTTATTTTGAAAGCTGTGAATGCTCTTCCCATCTATTATGCAGGTTTCATTTCAATACCCCTTTCTTCCACTGGAAATAAAAGGAGAAAGCCATTAAGCTTCCTTTCTGTACCACATTGCACCAATTCATACGCATATATGAGGACAAAAGGTACCATCTCCCCTTTAAATTACTTTTGACCTCTTTTCTAAACTGTTCATGCACAGACCGGACTGAAGCATGAAACATGAAGATCGCTGCCTGATTCAGAGCAAAACTAGGGCCATACATTACATGGATATGCAGGAGTGAGGGTGCCAGATGCTTCTGTCCTTACCAAGTCCTCTGCACAGGGACCAGCCACTTAAACACACCTAAATAAATACTTTGCCTCAGATTTTAATAATGGCACTGAGTAATTTAGTGGTAGAGGCAGGATGGTTAATGAAATGAGGATGTGGAAGTAGAAACGATCACATCTGAGGTGGAAGTTAAACTCAAACAGCTTAATGGGACCAAATTGAGGAGGCCTAGAAAATCTCCATCTAAGTATATTACAGGAACTGGCACATGAAATTGCAAGAGCAATAACTAGAATTTGTAATGGGTTTGCAAACTCAGGCCTTGTATCCTATTCTTTTCCAGAATTCATTTCCAGGTGTATAGCTACTGGGTCTTGCCCCCATGCTCAGGGTCTAACTGATTGTCCTAGATGTGGTTGGGAAAGAATTTTCCGGAGTCAGATTGGCAGAGACCCTGGGTGTTTTTTGCCTTCCTCTGCAGCACAGAGCACAGGTCACTTGTAGGTTCAAACCTAATGTAAATGGAGGATTCTCTGTAACTGGAAATCTTTAAATCATGATTTAAGGACTTCAGTAACTCAGCCAGAGGTTATAGGTCTATTACAGGAGTGGGTGGGTGAGGTTCTGTGGCCTGCAATGTTCAGGAGGTCAGACGAGATGATCATGATGATTTCTTCTGGTCTTGAAATCTTTGGGTCTGTAATTGCTTCCTTGTATTCACCTACTCTCTGCTGGAGTCTATGTGGTCTGTAGGCATCCCAAAATGAGTGGAGAGAGGCAGGACCTTGCATTTCTCTCCATAGCTATGGAGAGCTGATTGACTGTGGAAGGGAGCTCAGAAACTGTTTTAAGAGCTTCCTGTACATGCAGCTCTTAGGAAACAGTTGAATTTTGCCACTTGCTGCTATGGTTTATGCAGTGCCTGAAGTTCATGGCTGAGCATGCTGGATTGACATCTCTGAAGGACCCTTTCAACAAGGAGGAGTCTTCCAGAAACTGTAGATCTGCCAGGAAGAGTCAGTGTTTCACTGTCTAGGAGACAAAGGCATATCCACCAACTCAAAAGCATTTCAGTGGAGACCCAAAGAACCAAAAGCCATAAAACTCTTTGCCCTATGTACGGTTGCTCACCATTTTGTCTGACTGTTAACTTTTAATGTGTGCTGCCAAACCACCATTATTAACTATTTATGTTTCAGTCACACCTAGATGCCCCAGCAAGATCAATGCCCCTATTGCACTAGGTGCTTGGGACACATGGGGAAAAACTACAGTCCCTGCCTTGGAATGCTAACAGGCTAAGTATTCTGTTCTTGGTCACATTGACCTGAATCTGATGTTTTTTCAGTGAAGTCAGTGGGATTATGTGGGATACCCACCTGTGTAATTATGAGCTGACTTTGTCCCATGGTGTTTCATTAGTGATGAAATGCTTTCTCCAAGGTGAGCTCCCCCCAAAATCCCCACTCTCAAGTCCCAGGCCTTTGTCTGGGTGACATTGAGAAAATTAATTAGTTGTCCTAATACAATTTAAATAACCCAAAGAATCAAAACGTAACCGTCAAATGTGTGTCTCAGTGACATGATCTGCAGATCCTGAATCCAGACCCACAGGGTTCACAAAAGCAGCCACATTTGAACTTCCACTTAGTAGAAGTTTAGCCAGGATCAAAGAATCCCAGCTACAATGTGAGGCTCCTCCCTGATGTCTAATTGGTGGACTCCCAGGGCTGATTGGCCCAATGGTTCTACTTAGCCAGCAGCAGGATCAGGAAGATGTCTGAACAACTGGGGTTCACACTGCTAGACTGTATGAAGCCTACACTCTGAGCCTGATTTTCTTGTGTCCTGACCAGATTTGATTCCTCATGTCTGACTTGTGGTTCCTGACCTCCAGTTTATCTCCTGCCTCTGACCACCTGGCATTCTGCCCTACGTTCCTGATTTGTGGTTCTGAGCTCCAGTTTATCTCCTACTTCTCACCTCCTGCTATCCTAATCCTGTGACTTTTGACTCCTGTCTTGTGACTGTGGATTGTGCCTCTAACAGCTAGGTCTGCCTACTTGCGACTCAGCTGTGATGCTCAAAATTAATCATTCATGTTCATTTTGTGATTGTTAAGATAATACTAAAGCAAGGCCTAGAAATCACTTACTGTCAACACTGCTTGTATGAGAAGCCACGGTGTTCTGAGATCCACTAAAAATTTTACTTTTTCAGTAATTCTGTACCTACCCAGAGTTATATGAAACCATCTTTAATGTAAAGATCATAACCTTTTGCCTTTTATCTCCTAGCACATGTAACAACAGACAGTGGAACTGTACAGACAACCCTTGCCAGGGAGCATGCACTGTGTATGGAAATGGACACTACCTGAGCTTTGATGGAGAAAAGTTTGATTTCATGGGTGACTGCGATTATATTCTAGCTCAGGTAACAAAGCATCATTACCTATCTGCAAACTGCGGCTCTTCACAGGCTCAAGATGAGTAGCTGTTTGAGTAACTAGATGGCTGTCACATGAAGAATAACAGCCATTCAGGGAATGATCCTGCCCCTCCACCTCTACATCAGTGTAGACAATCCTTAATTATATCAGACCTGGTGGTGTTCCACCACAAAGGGGCAGGGTGATCTGGATGTCAAAATCCATACATGTGGCACTCATCTCCTTGGGGTGTCCCTCTAAATTATCACACAGAGAGATTTTAGGGGTGGAACAAGACTGATTAATCCTATACTATGTCGATGCATGAATCTTTGTCCCCTGTAGAACTGGGACACTTAGGGCTTGTCTTTACTGAGGGTGAGACTGTAATTTGACCTTAAGGTGTCAGATTACAGAAGGAGAAAGCAAGTGATCATAGCAAATTGCTCGCTCAGGGTTTCGTGTCCCCACTGCTCACATTGCTTTCTGAAATGCATTGCACTGTGGGTAGCAGGCATAGGAGTTTGTGGGGAGGCAATCACCCTCCCCTCACTCCCATGCCCCTTTTCTCTAAATCAAAGAAGAAAAAAAATAACAAGAAAAGCTTTCCTTGCTGTTTCTCTGCTGCAGGCACAACAGAGAAGAACAAGGCTGCATGCAGAGAGAATTAATTGAAAACTTTCCCGGGCTGCAGGCAGGGGAGGAGCTATGTTGCTATGGTGTAGCAGAGTAGAAAGACAGGAAAATCAAGAGCAGAGCTAGTATCTGGCTACACGGATCTAAATTTGAGTTGTAGATTTCAACCTCAGTGCTACGCTACATGCAGGGGTGGTGTTATCAGGTTGAATTATTAACCCCATTTAATTCAAACTTAATGCTCTGACAGTGGAGACACAGGCTGCAGAAGGTCGAGATGAGCAGCATTATGTTGAACTTCACTGTCAGTGTAGACCAAGGCTAAGATTATAAACTCTATTTCAGTCTCAGGATTGAAGTAGGAGCAACAGAACAGGAGATTGCCTCCCCATAGAGAACTGCAGCACAGCTGGGCCAGGCATGGGACACAGGATTTTGAGCTGGGTCAATAATACTTCAGTATCTCTAAGAGAAGGTTCTGACAGGCAGCTGAGTACCAAACTCACTCTCCCTGGCCTCTCTGCAGCTAGCTGAACCAGTAAATCTGAGAAGAGTTAATAATGGAATTGGGGCATACTCTTTGCTCCATGATATTGGGGCGGGGGGGAGGAAAGGTGTTGAGGCTGACTCAGGGCCAAGTTCAGATTTGAGTGTAGGGAGCACAGTTGGTATCCCCAGCCCACAACAGCATTTTACTTTTCCTGATAAATACCTTTCTTCCTTCCGCCAGTTTACACTAACTTAGGCTTCCATAACTCAGCTACACTCCAGGGCCCAATTCAGAGGTGTTGTGAAGGGACTGCAGTGTACCCTTGGAAAAGTGGTGGAGATTCCAAGGGCCAGATTTTGATACTTGTGGACCATATCTAGACTGGAAAAATACTAAGAGAAAGCTCAGAGGATGACTGCAATCATCAATCATGTATTTAATGGTGTAAACTCTGTCTGTACTGGTGTTAGCTATCATTTTAAAACATGACCTGTTTTCTTTTTTCTGGCTTTCTGGGTAGTGCCTTACTAAATGAATTAGACACTTTGCTTCTATATGACCGCTCAGCAATAAAGAGATCTGGCCTTAAAGTAGTATAATCCGTACATTTAACCAGTTTAGATTTTTTGTCCACTGCCTTTTGAATTTAGCCCTTGGCACCCACATCCAAATAATGCCAATCTGATTCTAGTGTGTGGTCCTTTGTAGATTATGTTAATTCTGAGTCCATTTCAGAAAACAAATACTTCTACAGCACAGGCAGTCCTAAAGTGACAAGACTTTTTGTGACTGAAACATGTAAAGGTCAACCTGCAGGTTGCGAACTTGGACGTAGTGGAATTCTTTTTTTGCGGGGAAGTAGAAATCAGAGTCCCTATTATTTCAATGTTTTGCAGTGTAAAATTTTCAGTTCTGTTTGTGGTGGAAAGATGGACATATAAGGTGGAACCTTATGAAGTTTGCAGCACTAACCTGCCTCTTCTCCCTGTTAAAACACCCCTTGACTTTAGCATGAGCAAAGTTAGGCCAACACTGAGCATTCCTGAAAATCCTACACGTAACTTTCTTTGAATTAAAAGAAGACTGGAAATGTGGAATTAAATATTAGAAATGTAGCTAATTTCCTGTTCCCTTGTGGGCGTTTTTAAGACATGTACTAGTTAGATAAAAAGATCTGATATGCTTTTCTTTATTTGTGTAAGGACTTTTGCCCCCAAAACCTCAATGATGGTACCTTCCGAATTGTAATTCAAAACAATGCGTGTGGGAAATCACTATCCATCTGTTCCTTGAAAATCACATTGCTTCTGGAGGTGAGTCCAGTCTTAACTCTGGAACGTGTGGAAGTGACTGACTAAATGGGATATCTATCTTCATTTTGTGAGCAATGAATTTATTGTATTTTAATACTGTGATGCAGCTAATACTAGAGACTTCGCTTGTGAAACCATGTGGCCAGAAAGCAGTGGTAGGGGAGGGTGAAAAGAGATGGGCACACAGAATATATTAGAAGAAGGGGGGATCTGGGCATTACATTAGGGAGGGGAGGTAATCAGGGGGAGACAAATGGACATAATAAAAGGAGTTCCACCACATCTGAGTCTCTGACCAAGAAAAAGCTTTTTGAAGAAGCTATCCTGAAAGATTCTGTAACTGTGGAGTCATGGGGCCAAATTCTGCCCTATTGTGATGGTGCATGGATATAAGTTGTACCAGGGTGTGGAGGGAGAGGTATGGGGCTAGCCAAGATTAATAGGCTCAAGGGAAGAAGAAATAGTATGGGATGTGACACAATGGCCTTAAAGAGACTCAGGCAAAATGAGATATAAGCTTATCTGTCTGTTATGCTGTATTTTCAAGTCAGGTGTGGCTCCATTCTTATTTCCTTCAGTGCAATTTAATTCCTTATTCTAGAACATTGAAATCAGACTCCTGGAAGGAAAAATTCAGGAGATAACCACTGAGCCAAGTGTTGAAAAGAATTACAAGTTGGATCTCAAAGGGGTTTATATTGTGATTGAAACTTCCCAGGGAATGACCTTCATGTGGGACCAAAAGACCACAATAATTGTTCAAGTTGCACCATCTTTCCAGGTGGGTACAAGTGCAGCAACTGCAGGACACATTTTCAAACTGTGCCTCCATTTCTGTGAGGTTCAATTATATACCAATGGTAAGTGGTGCTCCCAATGTATCTTTCAACAACAAATTGCCAGGGTTTGGGTTTATTTTTCACATCTCAAAATCATACCTACAAAAATGTTTAAATGTTTAAAAATCATGGGACCAAAAAGAGTTCATTCTAATGGATAAGAGGACACTAATTTACTGCAATAGTTAAATTATTTCATGTCACATAAGTATGAAATATTAAAATTATTAGAGCTAGATGTAAAGTTAGGACAGTACAGGACTAGTTAGCCCTTTAATGGCTACATCTTGTCATTTACAGCTTGGTTGTTTCCACAAAGTGTTCTACAGCTTGGGGCGCTCTCAGGACTGTTTGGATTTTGCAGAGATTTTTTATTAGAATTTTACTAGCAGTTTGTTAGTTTGTTTTATACGCAAAAGCAGATCTCATTTTATTTTAAAAACACTTATTATAATCTATTTGAATTCTTCAGGGCAAAGTCTGTGGCCTTTGTGGTGATTTTGATGGCCGTTCAAAGAATGACTTTACCACCAGAGGGCAGTCAGTGGAGCTGAGTGTGCAGGAATTTGGGAACAGCTGGAAAGTCACCAGCAGGTGCTCAAACATAAACATGACTGACCTGTGTGCTGATCAGCCTTTCAAGTCTGTACTTGGGCAAAAGCACTGTAGCATTATCAAGAGTGATGTCTTCGGAGCCTGCCACAGTAAGGTGATCTCTCTCATTATCACAATACCCTTGACACTTCAAATGCATTTTCTGTCATTTCTGCGCATCAGATTTACACGCACAAATCCTATTACTAGTGAAGCAAGCTACATAAACACACAAGAGTACAAGAGCTACACAGGACACTCTTTCACTATTACACCAGAGAATTCCCGTTGAATTCTTCTCAAGTAAGTATAGAGTGAAACTTGTTTTAAGTGACCAAAGACCCCAAAGATAATGCTTTGCTAGTAGAAGGGAATACCTAAGAACTGGCAGGAAATCTTTGGGCTAATATAGCAGATGATTGTTGTTGAAAAAAAAAAACAAAAACAAACAAAGAAAAAAGGTCATCCCTGGAGGAGGATAGGGTCAAATGGTACCCTTTATTAACCACTCGTTGACTTGATATCTCGAATGAGCACTGCAGAGTTGTTTTACAACTCTTTTATACAGGACAATATGATAATACATATATGATTGACGGAGTCCCAAAGACCCTTATTTGGTGATCTCAACACCCATATAATAATTACATAATGCATATTATTAGTTACACCCGTTTACTTGTTTACTGATTTGGTTAGTAGTGAGCAGGTGTTTAACTCACAACATGTTACTTTTATTACAACAATGCCCATAATATTACTGACCAAGAATTTTGCAAGGAGGAGAGGGGTGGGAAAGTTGATAGATGTATTTCTTTCAAGGCTCTAATGCAGGAGAGAGAAGATAGTTTCTGTAGGTTACATTTCTAGCTGAAGCCATAAGAAAGGGAGCAGGGAAAGGGAAGATAATAAATCTTTCACTCGCTTCTAATTACAAGAAACAGAGCCTGACCCAATTACCATAACAACTTTGAACCCTAAGGGTGCATCTATACTTACAAATTAAATCAACTTAAGCTTGCTTAAGTCGACTTAATTTACTCTGCGTAAAGTTGACTTAAGGAAAAATTAAGTTGACTTTATAAAATCTCCTTTTAAGTCGACTTGCTGCTTAAGTTGACTTTAGAAAGTCGACTTAAGCCAGTGTAGTCGTGGAGTAGCCCTAAGTCGACTTTAAGTTGACTTAGGGGGCTCCAGGGCTTCCCCACTGCCCTCCCTGACAGGGTGGCTGGCACAGCCACAGCCTGGCGTGCCTCCCCAAGGTACAATGGGGCAAAGGCTGAGCCCCCTGGCACTCGGCAAGGGGTGCCCCCCCCGTCACCTTGGACCTGTCCCAGGTCCACCTAGCCCCTACAAGTCTCCATAGGCATCCAGTGTGGATGCTCTAGGTTGATTTTGTAGGGTCCCCTCTAAGTCGACTTAAAATTTGAGTGTGGACATGCTAAGTCGACTTAACAAAGTCGACTTAAAGTCGATTTTGTTAAATCGACTTAGCTAAGTCAACTTAAATTAACAGGTGTAGACATAGCCAAAGAGATGATCAGGTCTTAAGCAGTATCTTAATTTCCAAGCATTACTGAAGTAACAGTTCCTAAAGGGCTGGGGGTTCCCAAAGGGAACAGGTACCTGGGTTAATATGTAAAAAGGAACAAAAAGGAACATTATAATACAAAAATACATATACAAACAGGCAAAAAGCAAATTCTATTTTAAACAAATCTCATTACAGGCTGAGGGTTACTGATCTGTTAGTCTTATGTTATGTTTAAATATACATGCTGATTGCCCTTAATGCAGTCCCATGATATATCCCATGCCAGAGGCCTCACCCAATTCCCAATGTTGCCTTATTTTAAACTTTCCTACAATTCTCAAAGACACAAGTGAAATACTGGTCCGATTGAATTCAGTGGCCCAGGATTTTTCACCCTAGATGATTAGAACTTATGCCTGTCTATTAGAAAGGTCTCAAAGTAAGTACCAAGTTCCAGAAGGGTAACCATGTTACTCTGTATATAACAAAAAGGAGAGTCCTGTGGCACCTTAAAGACTAACCAATTTCTTCGTCCATAATCTTTCGTGGGCTTCAATCCACTGATGCATCTGACAAAGTGGATTGCAGCCCAGAAAAGCTAATGCCCAAAGAAATTTGTTCATCTTTAAGGTGCCACAGGGCTCTCATTGTTTTCACAGTAGGTAGCTGTTCTAAAGAGCTCTAATCCTATCCTACAGAGCATAAATCCAAAAGATGCCTTTAGTGCAAGTTCCATCATTGTATACATTTTCATCACAAAACATATAGGATCCAAAGGTATCCCAAAAATGAAAACAAGGCAGTTTACAATGCTAATCAGATAGCCTGATCCCTTTTATATATATAAAAAATTCTGCCAAAGAAACTGACACTGAATGGCAGATTTTTCAAAGAGTATTGAAAAGGATTGTATGTTATACAGAGTTTTTATTATTTTGTTAGATCAACCCGATACCATATTATGAGTCGTGTGTGTCTGACTTCTGTGGCTGTGACAGTCCGGGGGATTGTGAGTGCTTCTGTACCTCAGTAGCTGCTTATTCAAGAAGCTGTAATAGAGCTGGTGTCTGTATCGACTGGAGGAGTCCTAGCATTTGTCGTAAGTATTTGCAATGTAAATGTATCTTAAGTAGTGTTCTTACAGTCAGACAGATTTGAAATAGAAAGGGTAAATCCTGACTTCCATGAACGTGTATGATTACTGAGCCATCTTGCTTTTAAAAATTAGGAAATGGGTCTTATCCATTAACTGAGACTTGGCATTTTTTTCTCTTCCAGCTGTGTTCTGCGATTACTACAGTCCACCTGGCAAACATGAATGGTTCTACAGGCCTTGTGGAGCCCCTTGTCTAAAGACCTGTAGGAATCCACAGGGAAAGTGTGGTAACCTGTTCTACAGTTTAGAAGGTAATTCTTATTTGCCTTCAATGGGACTTCAGCATGTGTTAAAGCGCTTTACTATATGGGCCTAAACTAGTCCAATCTTGTTTTGAATGTCAAAGGGGTTTCTTTGTCTTCCCTTGGAAAACTAATCAAACTGCCCCAGAGCACCACTGGCCAAATTCTTCCATGCCTCACTCCCCATGTGACTATATCGACTTCAACATGGTATAGTATTCAATATGGCCTGATACCTTTAAAGTTTTACTGAGTTAGAGCATCACTAATGCTGTGTTTATAAGAATTATTTATTATTATCTATGGTCAACTGATAGTTGCTGGTTATAGGAAGAAAAAAGAGAGGACAGATGATCTGTTTCTGAAGAATTTCAGCTCTGTCTGGTGAAGACAAATAAACATCTTTTACAGCTATTTCAGTGTTTGTGTTTGCATCTGGGTCTTTGCTACTCAGACAAAAGACTCCATGCCCTTTGCTCACATTCCAGGTTGTTACCCAGAATGCAGCATTGAGAAGCCATATTATGATGAGGAACAAAGGGAGTGCGTCTCATTGCTCAACTGCATGTCATGGTAGGTCAATAGAATAGTAAAACGTTTTGGAAAGAGCTCAACCACTAATCATTAACAGACAGTGGTTCTCTTTTTAATTGGAGATAGTTGCGAATTTATTTCACCACTCTGTTAAGGATTTAAGGCAATAAATCATTAATCACATGTTTTTGTTGTTTGTCCACAGCAACTCTAAAGAAAAACTGTGCACAGAGGACTCAAAGGGTAACCTTCCTGTCAGCTGAATGATTAATATTTGTATTCTGGTAGCACAAAGAAACTCTCACAGAGATGTGGTGCATTATACTGGTTACTGTATATAACCAATGCTTTTTTTCTGGAAAAAAAAAAAAGGTGCTGGTACACCAGCAGGAGCAACTGTGGTGGGGGGAGGAGGGAGAGGGTGTCAGGACCCTCCACAGCTGCCGGCCCCAGCAGCCTTCCCAGGCCCTGCCTTTCCCCACCGCCACCCCACGGGCCCCTTCCCCGTTCCTTTCAGCCCCCCCTCCACCCTTTTCCCACTCCTCTCACCCCCCCTGAGACCCTTCCCCACCCCCCATTGGTTCCCCACTCATCTCGCCCCCCAGGACCCTTCCCTGCTCCTCTCGGCCCCCCTCCACCCCTTTCCCATTCCTCTCTGGCCCCCTTGCCCCCCACCAGTTCCGCGCTCCTCTCACCCTCCTGGCCCCTCCGCCAGCTCATCACTCCTCTTGTCCCCCCATCCTCCTGCCGGTTCCCTGACCTTCCTGGCTCCCTCCCCCCTTACTTGGCCAGAGCTGCAGGGGCAGCCAGAGTCACTGCCTGGCCAGGCTGCTCCAGCCCTGAATACACTCTGTCTGAGCATGCTCAGGTTGGGAGATTTGAAAAAGCTCCAGCCTGTCCGCAGCTCCCAGGCATCTGCTAGCTTTGGCGGTCCGGATTCTGGCCCGCGGCCGCAGCTCCTGGCCCCTGCCAGCCCTGCTGCCCAGCTGGGCGCCAGGGACAACAGGGGAAAGGAGACCTGCTGCTTTCACTGCCCTGCTGACCCCAGCACCCAGCTGGGCAGCGGGGCTGGCCAGGGAAAAATAGGTGCCGGTATGCAGTACTGGTACGTACCAGCAGAAAAAAAAGCCCTGTATATAACACACATTGAGAGACTGCCAGTTCCCTGAAGAGCCTGCTGTCTAGATTGACAAGACAAAAAGTGGGTAGAGAAACAGGGGTAACGTGATTTGATCATAATCACACAGCAGGTCAACGGGAGAGCTAGAAGTAGAACCCAGCTCTCTGTAATCCCAGTCTAATATTCTCTTTATTAGACCATGTAGCTTCCCCTTTATTTCCTTTATGCTACTTTAGCAAGTGTTTCTTTTACTTGTGTCCCTTCAACACACGTTTCCTGGCGATCTGAGAGCCTTTCATGTATTTAAAGTTGTTTATAGTTGTTACCTACTCCATCAGCTGTTGAGGGTTGATGTCCAGTCGCTTCCTGGAAAGTCACTTAGTCATAGAGGGGCTCGCCGATGCATTGGAACACCCCAACTGTCCCCTTTCTTCTGGGAATGATTGTTATGCTCCAGGCTGGCTTAGAATAGCAGTTCTGTGCTACTTATGTCTCTACACTACCCAGTGTTTCCCTTTACTTAAGGGGACTCTTTAGGGAGCCAGTCAAGACAGCTTTCTGGTGACCAATGGGACCATGAACATTCATTTTTCTTAAAAATGAAATTGAGATTCTAAAGCACATCTTTGCCTCAAAAGATGGAGTGAACTTTGCAGTTAGGAGCACATTTTGCCTTTAGATGGTCTGGGGTGGATTATGGCATATCTGGGTTATTTTGTCTTTGTTTATATCTGTTTGTGATGTGATGTTATCAGCTGTCATTGCATTTACCCTCTCATCACTTCAGACTGCCTCTGCTGCTACCATGAAAAGACCTACACCTTAAATAAAAATATATACAATCAGACAGATGGGATCAGCTGTAGGAAGGCTGTCTGTGGCCCTAATGGGAATATTATTAGAACATTCTTCCTTTGTGGAACATCTCCCACAATGGTGCCTGCTGTAGAGGAGTCAGGTGATAGATTTTGTTTATATATGTTTTGTTGTTTTTCAGTTGATATTGAAGTTTGCAATTGTGCCATAGGTATATTACAGTGTATGTATAAGAGCTGCATATAATTCAAAATTGTGCAAGTTCTCAGGGAGATGGAGCCACATTCTCTGGTCTGGCTACACTGAAGGACCAGACAGATGGGGGCAAAGATAATATTATGCCATTTTTGCAGATCTCCAGTACCTCTTTTATAATGGCATCAGGGCTACTCTAATTTGCACTCCGCTGCCTACAGTACCAATATCATAATGCTCTAATGCCAACCTTGTATTCTAAACCATTTCACCTGTCCTTATCTCATCCCCCACAACAGTGTCCTTCTTACATGCTGTCCTGCACCTGGCAGTCAGCCAACTCTCATGGATCTTCATTGTATAGAAAAGTACCTCCATGAAGCTGGTTGTTTCTGGAAGACCCCACATTTAAGACAAACATTGGTTATGTCTACACTTGTAAATTTAGGTCAACTTTAGCTAAGTCGACTTAACTAAGTCAAGTTTAAGTCGACTTAGTTAAGTCGACTTAACATGTCTATACCTAAATTTTAAGTCAACTTAGGGGTACCTTACAAAGTTGACCTAGAGCATCCACATTGGAAGCCTAGGTCAACTTCTAGGGGCTAGGGGGACCTTGGGCAGGTCCACGGTGGCTGGAGGGGCACCCCTTGCCCAGTGCCAGGGGGCTCAGCCTTTGCCCCATTGTACCGAGGTACAATGGGGCAAAGGGGGACAGAGACCCTGGAAGGGCATAGGGGCAGGGTGGGCAGGGCTCTGCCCTACCCTGTGTGGGCCATGCCAGGTTCCCCCTGTGCCCCCCCGGCAGGGAGGGCAGTGGGGGAGTCCTGGGGAGCTCTAAGTCGACTCTCCAGATCTAGACTGGCTTAAGTCGACTTTAGAAAGTTGACTTAAGCCTAAAGTCAAATTAAAAGGAGGTTTAATAAAGTCGACTTAATTTTCATTAAGTCAACTTTAATTTCTTAAGTCGACTTAAGCAGCTTGCTTAAGTCGACTTAAGGAAAGTGTAGTGTAGACGCAGAGTAAATTAAGTCGACTTAAGCAAGCTTAAGTCGACTTAATTTACAAGTGTAGACACACCCTATGTTACTAGAAAACATAGCAAGGAAGGAATGAAAGATTAATGCAGTTGTACTAAGTGCTTTTTAAGGACCTGAAATTGAAACCAGGAATCAACCAAAAATAAAGAAATGGAAGGAGGAGAAATTACATTACATGAATAAAGCAAAAGAAGCACAATCAAAGAGCAAAATTGTTCAATATTCTTTTACTTGCAAAAAGAGCAAAGATATAAATTTGGACAAGGGAAAAGAAAGCATAGTTGTTCTATACAACTGGGTGGGAGAACAAAGGACAACGGGTAGACCAAAGAGCTTAGTGGCCTTTGCTTTTGTCTTCACTACAGAGATAGGAGTAAGAGAACATGTAATGGGATAATAGCTAAGAAAAGAGAGAAGTCTCATGGCAAAATGAAGTTGACTGGTTAAACATCACCTGAGTAATCTGCATGTCTCCAAATCAACAGGGTCCAAGCCTAGAGTGCTCAAGGGAAGCAAAGATGAAGAATCAGAAATCACTTTCCCAAAGTCACGGAGGTCAGGTGAGGTCCTGGAGGATTGGAAAGGGCTATTGGGAAAGAGAAAAGAGGGATCTAGGGAATGGCAGAACTTCTATAGTTTTCAATTTTTGACTCTTGTTGCAGTTACACAGAACATATAGATGATGGGATGATTGAATTTAGCACCTTCTAGTCCATGATACAGGTTTAGAATGTAACCTATTTTTCATTATTGTAGGAATAGGGAACAGTACAGAAGCACCTTCTACAACATCAGCATCAACGAGGCCATTCCCATGCTATTGCAATGTAAATGGACAGCTGATCTCTCAGGGTTAGTAGCAAGCAGTCTAATCTTTCCTTTGTCTGTGTCACTTTTGTGTAAAGGTAGAAATGTATGTTCAGTACAATACCTGCTTTCAAACAAGCACACTTTCCAAATTTTGGAGTTGTCAATTCTCTCGAACTGGCTAAAATATCCTTAAATTTGTAATTTTCAAAATACTGTAGCCTGATATTGTATTTTTCCATTAAAATGCACCAGGATCTGATCCCTTCACCCTTATTCAATCTTCAGTAGGCTGCATTACAAACTCTGGATCCAAACTCTTTGGTATTCAAGGAGCAAAATCCACAATGGAATATAAACTTCCTTCCAAAGATGGTTGACAAAAGGCTCTGCTATTTCTGTTGCCAGCATCCTGACCCATCCATCTCCTTGATTTTGTTTTATGAACACAATGGAACTTGGAAACCTGTCTTAGGTCCAAGTGCTTCTCTTTGATATGCATGCACTAACGTACTTTATATGGACAGAAGAGTTTCAGGTTAAATGAGAGAACAGTTTCCCAGTTCCTGCCACTGGGATGCAGCCATCTATGGTCCAGCCAGTGGATTCAGAGGACTACAGACTGACTATTACAACTGGTTATGGAGATCAGATGTACTGTAGATAGTGAACCCAAGTCAGCAACATTTACTGCTCAGTTTATAGCCAGTGTGGGAAAAGAGAGGTTTTTTTCTTGTTCAGACCGATACTCTGCCACATGGAGAGTGAGAGTTCATAATAATATTACTGGAAAAGTACATCAAACTCATGGGCAATTCAATTCTAGCAATTGCTCTTCTGGTCTCACAGGAAGTACCATATCTCAGACGACTGATGGTTTGGGTCAGTGTTTTTACTCCATATGCAATGCATCATGCCAGAGTGAATTAATCCAGGGAGACTGTGCAATCATCCAAAGACCAAGCACAGCTCCTGAGCAACCCAGCGACCGCTGTGATTCAGCTTCACAGAATGGACATTGTGAAAACACTCCTCCAAGTACAACAAACACAACTGCTCCCACAGTAAAACCTGTGAGAGACTGTCCGTATCTCAATCCTCCGAGAAAGGTGAGTGGCAAAAACAACTTACTAGGCTATGGATGGGACACAGCAACATGATCACCGAGGCTGCTCGGTCTTGCACCAGAGCTGCTGCTCTGCAATCTGGGCAATGCAAAGATGGATCACATTTGTGCCCACCCTGCGAGAGCTGTATTAGTTACAGTAGTGCCAGTCCCCGAGATCCAGCCCTCTAAAATGAGCTAGTGAAATCAAGGAAAATCATTTTGAAGTAGGCAGCAGAAACAGCATTCCCTTCCCCTGAAATGCAGAGGCCTCTGAACTGGAAGGCAGTAGCTATATTATATGATATGGTAACAACTAGGACAGGACATGTTGAATACCCTATCCAACTAAAACTGCTAAGAGAATATAGATAGGTGGAATGTAATTAGCTCAGTTCAAATTAGGCTAGGAAACTACTCCTTTGAACTGGTCTTTACAGATCAGGAAAGGCCATGATATCAGTACTGGATCTTATACAAAACATTGCATTGCATAGATATAGGTATGATTATTATATGTATATGTTTTATTATTATATATAACATGTTTTAAACACCTCAAAGTTAAAGCATAAATGAATAGTAAATTCTGCATGCTAGTTGTTTGTGTGGCCTGTTAATCTCTACATGTACCAAAGCTCTGAAAATTGCAGCAATTTCTAATGTGTATCCATTCCATTCTCTTTCTTTTAAATTGTCAACAGTTTAATGAATCATGGGACTTTGGAAACTGTCAAATTGCCACTTGCTTGGGAGATGGAAACGATATTAAACTGTCCAATGTGAATTGCCCTCCTCAACAATTAAACCTCTGTGTCAATGGTTTCCCGCTCACAAAACACTATGATGAAAGTGGCTGCTGTGAAATATTTGAGTGTCAGTGTAAGTAAGATTGCAGTGAGATTCTGAATTTCATAAAGTGTTTGAATTGAGTCTCAAATGATGTACATCCATGTGCTCAATCAGTGCTCTGCATTGGACTCAACTGGGTTGCTCCATACGTAAAATGTATATTCTAAAGGCATATCACTAAGGCAGAGGGAAACTAGTTTGAGTTCTTAAACCAGTCTTTTATAGAGTAATGTAACTTTATAAAGTGAACATTAGGAAGGATTGTAAGGGAGTAAATACAATAAGTAGGGGAGATGGGAGAGCTGAAGGAAGCAGGGATGTATTAGAATGGGATGAGGTGAACAGAGGTAGGACTATATAGGTATAGAATATACAGATGGGGACATGACTGTAGGTGAGCAGGATTTGCCAAGATGCAAAATTGAACTGTTTGGGCACAGAGATTAAAAAGGAAGAGATACGGGAGCAAGGATGGTGAGGGAAGGGAATAGCAATGGGCTATATGGCACAATTAGGTGAGTGAGAATAGAAAGTAGATGGGTTGGGGAAAGACCTTATAGAGGTGTGTAAGGAAAGAAGAGGATATACAAAGTGTTTGTATGCAATTAGGGGATGTGTAGGAGACTGAAATATATCGTATTACACAACTTTTCTTGCGGCCCTTTCTTAGGGGACACTTCATCTTCTTTATGGCATGGAGAGCCTAGTAGAACTGCAAAATTAAACCACTAAAATGAGCATGCCAATGGAGGTGAAAGAAAAAGTCATACTATGAGACTGGTCAAAGAAACGTTGTGTGACAAGATGCAACTCTTAGATGTCAGAGCGCTCAAATGTCACTGACAAAACACCCATTCATACATTCAGAAAGCCCAAAGTAAAACCAAACTTTAAGCCTGTCTCTACTTTCTAGGTGTTTGCAGTGGGTGGGGAAATGAACATTACGTGACTTTCGATGGAACATATTATAATTTCCAGGGGAATTGCACCTATCTCCTGGTGAAGGCAATCCAGCCTGACACTCAGAGCTTCTGGATTCACATGGACAACTACTACTGTTCTACCACCGATGGAGCCATTTGCTCAAAGTCCCTTGTCATTTTTTATAAAAATTCTATGATTATTCTGACACAAGCAGTCGAACATAGGAAGGAAACCAACTTGGTAATGTATTTTATAGTATCTGCCTCCGTTTCTTACCGCAGGGACATTTTGGTAGCAGGTTCGGCGTCTCAATAGAAAAGACAAGAATTTGAAAGGGCCTGAAAGCTACATTATTATTTGAGAGCTACAGGTGGTCCCTCAAGATTAGAGCTAAGACATGTTGGTGTAGTAACACAGGGAATTTTGCAATACAGGCCATTATTGCTCAGTGGCTTGTTGGAGGATGTCAGTCTAAAGTGCTGATTGTCCAGCCTTTTTTCAGGAGCCTGGTATTATACCATATGTTATTTGTGTCTGGTGTGCATATATGTCCCTGAGTAACACATAATGCCATTTGAGATTTTCTCTTATACAGCCTGATCCAAAGACCCTGAAGTCAGTGAGCTTCTTTCCAATGGGACTTCAACTTTGGGTCAGACCAATGTTGCCTTAAATAGCAACAATAAAGCAATAAAAAGCAATAGTGCCTTAAAGATATAAGCCATACGCTGAAATTCAGTTTCTTTTGTTAATATCCATTCCATGTTAGATCACAAGGAAATTATTGTAAATGAAACAGTGAGTGATCCAGAGGAAAAGTCTGATGAAAAACTTGTTGCAAATCATTGTGTCTTTTTTTCTGCTAGCATTTTCCCTGATGACAGTAACACAAATATTAACATTTGAAAGGCAACAAAGAAGCAGCAGTCTAGCCCTGGAAAAATTCTCTCAGATTTCTCTGAAAGCAGAATTTATATCATGCGTTCCAGGAATATAAAATGTATACATTAAGCAACATGATAAGGATGTTCATGGAGGGATTTTGACTTGCCTTTTTAGGTTCTGTTTAACAATAAGAAGGTTGTGCCAAATGTGTACAAGAATGGTATCAGGATAACCAGTTCTGGCCTCTACATCGTGGTTGAAATACCTGAACTAGAGCTGTATGTCTCCTATGGACGACTTGTGTTTTACATAAAACTTCCTTTCAGCACCTTTTATAACAATACCCAGGGACAATGTGGTGAGTGTTACATTCAGTTTTAATTAATGGATATAACATATGTTCTTCCTTTATTAGTACCAAAGTTCTGTTACCTCAGGATAAGATTATTTGGCACTCTAGTTTATCATGTTACTCCATCTTCAGTGGAGTCAGGATGGTAAGAATCTCAAGTCAACCTCAAGTCACCTCCTTGGAAGGGTTTGAGAACGTGCATTCATGTTCCTTCAATTTTTACCCCATCTCTGGTCATATCTGCTCAAGAATGTTCATGAAGTCCAATGAGGAAAGCTTTGTAGCCCTGTGTTAACAGGACTGTCTCAGTCACGTAAGCCACCTGGAAGAATTAATTAACTGACACTTTAACTGTAAACCGTGCTGGTCAGTCACACTTTTAAGCATGGCATTTATTTTAGGCCTCTCGTCCTCCAGGCACATTCTTTCTGTGAAGACAAGAATATCTAATATCCTTCCCACAATTAAAACTTGCCCTGTTCTTTTGTGTGGATGCCACTGTCCTCTCTTATAGGATCACTCTCTGTTCTTTAACCATTAGACAGTTTGCTTTTATATTGATGTCAGGTACATGCACCAACCAAAAGTCTGATGATGCTCTGAAGAGGAATGGTGAAATTGCAGACTCCTTCAGGGAGATGGCATTAGATTGGATAGTGCCAGATCCTATCAACAGACATTGTGAATTAAATACCTTGGCACCAGCTCAAGCAGGGACCTCATTAACCAAAATGGAGGCTTGTGCTCCCATTGCCCTTTGTAAACTCATCTGGTAAGACAAACTCCCATGTGTGTTATGTACATAGGCAGCTATACAAGAAGGCAGTTCTTTTGTTAACAAACTGACTGAATGAACTGCCCATAAAATATAAAGTAAATTAAAGAATGGTAAATTTAGCCAGGCACTGAGGGCCTACATTTTAAACAGTAGGGCTAGTGTTTTGGGATCTTGATTTTCAGATACTGGATACTCCACAGCTGATTTCCAAGAAGGGGATTTAAGGTGTCTAATGTTTGATACCCAATACAACTAATTACCTTCTGGAAAACTTAGGCCATAATTTTTGGGTGTCTTGATTATTTGCCTAAGAACTGTGAATTAAAACAGGCACCAATAAGTATGTTCAGATAGTTTATTTTTTTACAATAATTTTGTTATTAAAAATAAGATTACCAAAATGAAACACCACACCCATGTAAAATTATCTAGACTTAGAACTGCAGCACTACAGAGGCGGGGGAGCTTTAACATCACATTACAATATATTATCATTTACCTCACTGGGGGCATCTCTACATTGCAGCTGAGAATGAGCCTCTGAGCCCAAGTAGAGTGACAGAGTCAGGTGGGCCCGAGAGCCTGAGCTCCCACCCAAGCCAAGGTGTCCACATCACTGATATTTTTAACATGGTACCTCAATCAAAGCTAGCATAAGTCTGTCTGTGAGGGCTGGAAGGCTAACTCCCAGCAGCAGTATAGACATACCTTGGGAATAAAAGGTACTGTAAATAAATGGAGACAGAGTTCATCATTAATTGAGATGAAAGCATGATTTGTTTCCATTGATAGTTATGCTGTGTATTTGATTTCCAAGGAACATTTCCTTTAAAGTTGGGTCTTCAGCTTGACAGTTCTTGGCGGATGCTTGTTTCTGAGTAGAATCCTCGTGATGAAATTGCCAACATGCAGTGTGAAAAACAAGTCACTTGTCTTTCTTTAATAAGGGATTTGACAGGCTGTCACAGTGTCATTCCCCCTCAACCTTACTATGAGGCTTGTGTTGTGGATGGATGCTCAGCACTGCACCAGAAAACTGAATGCCAAAACCTTCAGGCCTATGCAGCATTGTGTGGACTTCATGGGATCTGTGTTGACTGGAGGAGCAAAACTAATGGACAATGTGGTGAGTTGAGGAAGACTTGGCTGGTGTGGAAGCAATTTTATTCTGTTCCTCTTTCTATTTAAATATGTATATTCCTGTTCTAGAAGATAAACGGGGCTGGATCAAATCATGACTAATGTGAATAAAATCAATGGTGTTACACCCATGCAAAGCTAATGTAAATGAGGGAAAGATACAAGCCCCTGATGTCTTCCGCATCGTTCAGCACCAGGGCGGGTTGAAAAAATGTTTGTCCCTCTGGAAAATGTAAACCTTTTGTCAAAAAACTGAAAACTGCCAAAACCAGAAACATTTTGTAGTTTCCAGAACTTTGGCTTTTTGATGAAAAAAAAAATCAAATGTATTTGAGGAAAGTAGATGCTGTCTGTGATTTGGTTTTTTTTTTGTTTGTTTGTTTGTTTTTTTTTTAAAGAAAAAGAAATTCTGAGAAAGTTACAACAGGAAACATTTTGAACTGCCTTATGCAGCACTCAGCTCAGGCAGGTCAGCCACCTCATACTCTCCCTTTAGTTAGAGGAGTAGGTAGCTCTCAAGTGTTAAGCAATCCACTGCATTCAAAAAAGCCTGCAGGCCAGATTCTGCTTTGTTACGTTAGTGTAAATCAAGAGTAGCCCCACTGCTTTAAGTGGAGTTACTCAGTTTTCACAGTGTAACTGAGAAGAATTTGGCTCAATAATTCAGCCTGATCATTTGCAATATTCTATTTTATGCACAGTCATAAAGCTTTTATTCAAGGATTTATCATGGAAAAAAGAAAAGGTCAGGACCTGAGCTATATTTCAGTGTTCCTTCCATTTATGATTTTTAGCTTGTTAAAATGTTCACTACAGTTTCATCACTAGATGGCAATGCTGTTTAATACATTTAATTTCCCTCTGCTTGTTTTGCCTGTTCTTGTCAGAACCATTCATTCTAGATGATGAGAGCAAATAGCATATGTGATTGCAAATGCAGCAAAGCCCCTCAGTGGAGGTTTTTATCTGGGTGGGATATTTTATTTAATACATTATAATTTATATTCAAGTGTTAGACAGTGCTAGCACTCTAATCTGTATAATGTAAATGTTCCACAGAAGCCAGTTGTTCTCAGGACCAGATCTACAAGCCGTGCGGGGGAACAGAAAGAAAAACTTGCTTCAGCAGGTGGGTCATGTACTAAGCACCAAGGGCAAAGGCTGATGTTTTCAAAAGAGTTGAAGGGAGTCAGAATTCCATTGACATTTACATGTCTAATTCCCTAGGCCAAATTTCTCCTCCAAGTTCTGTATTACATCAGCCCTAAAAAGCAGATGAAAATAGTTCAGTATCACTCATCCTTCCCTATATATTATATAATAATGCAGGAAAACCACCAGCAATGCCATCCCTATGAGAGATAAAGATTCGGCACTTGTTGAAGGATGCCACTGCCCTGATGGAAAGATCCTGATGAATAATCTTGATGGCATTTGTGTTTCTGTCTGTGGTAAGAAAATATACAAGGTAGGAAAAGATGAAACACCAGCTTATAGCTACCACTTTTGGGTTCCTTAATTCAATTTGCCAGCCTGGTACTTTGCACTCAGGGACTATAGCAACTGAATGTACTATAAAAAATCCAGTGGAAAAGGAAAGTAAGTATGTAATGTTGCCTTTGAATGGCTTTTTCTGGCCAGCTCAGAAATTATTTTGATAAATTCTGAAAGGAGATAAATCCTGAAGATAATTGTTTAATGTGCCCCCCTCTTTTTGTGCAGAAGGATAAGCCTTTGAGTCAGGAAGTAACAAATAGAAAATCTTCAAGATCTTTGGATGGATGACCTGTGCTTTTCCGCCATAGCTTATTTTTTTCAGGTCCCCTTCTCACAGTCCAAGGCCCTGTTTCTGATGTATGTCTCTTTCTTTCCCTACCTCTGCTTCAGCCACTCTTCAGCTCTATCCTACTCTTGAAATGACCTTCATAATTCTACCATTCTTTTATTTTGTAGGATGTATTGGACCTGATGGGTTAGTGAAACGGGTAAGAAATAGAATCTATGAAGAAGTGCTCTTAAAATAACTGTTTACGCAATAATCAGATGCTTTCACCCATTGGAAATATGATTGCAAGATAATTTTTTTATTCTTTTAATGCTGAACTCAACACCAATGTGCAGTAGTGATAGTGGGGGGTACACTAGTTTTTGATTTTCCATCATAACTTCAATCCTCATCTGAGATACTGATGCAAAATTGGCAGCCTGAGAAAATTACTGCTTCCCGGTAGACCCTTCAAGTTTCCCTCCTAACTCACACACTTGTAGAAGAAGAGAACAACCTACAGCTTTTTTCATGCAGATCTTTTCAATTTCCTTTGGAATTAAGGCTCTGTAGAGTTTCATATAAACAATCCAACACCAGACATTATGGGTACGTCTACACTGGAGCCATAGGTCGACTTTAGACTGCCACGTCCACATTGGGCACTTATTAAGTTGACTTAAGCCAGTGTGGACAGTGCGTGCCATTAAGTCAACCAAATTGGCCTCCAGACCCTGATGCAATGTGGGACAGCTACCCACAATGCACCACTCCTCTGTCAACCTAGCACCAGTGTGGACACTGGCAGTCGACTGGAGTTTTCAGTGTGAACTCTCTAAGTCGACTTAACAGAGCCTCCAGTGTAGACCTAACCTATGATAAGAGCATCTGGCTTAGTAGCAGATACTAATTTTTTATTAATGTATTGATTCTAGATTCCATTCACTGAACTGTCAATTCTATTTGCGCAGCCTGGGGACACGTGGGAATATGACTGTCAGTACTGCACCTGCAATGAGGCAACTTTCAATATCTCTTGTTCACCCCACTCTTGTGTAAAGTCTTTGCCAGTCAACTGCACTAAAGAAGGATTTGTTCCTAAAACACGACCACATCCAGAAGACCCATGCTGCCAAGAGAATGTGTGTGGTAAGACCTCAGTGACATTGACTTGTCTACAGCAGGGATCCTCATTCAAGGAGTGGTAGCTCCAAAGAGGTCAGCGAAACTGTTCTCTGAGTATGACAGATTTTTCACAGGATAAGATGAAAATTTTCAAGTCCATCCTTTCAAGAAATCCCATCTGAGTGCATGAATTTTAACTATGAAATTTAGTATCATCATTATTGTTGTTAAAAGTATATGCCAAACTAAGGATTTGCATGTCTTACTTTTGACACAGACATTTGTATTTGTTGATTGATGTATGCTTTTATTTAAAGAAACCCCATGATGCTAATAGCTCCTTTGGTTGTGAAGATAGTCTTCTGAACATAAACAGCCTCAGAAAACTATCTATCTATCTATCTATCTATCTATCTATCTATCTATCTATCTA
>ML685792.1:14585077-14636063 GCA_007922175.1 Pelusios castaneus | reverse complement strand
CTATCTATCTATCTATCTATCTATCTATCTATCTATCTATCTATCTATCTATCTGGCATATATATTTTTAAAATATGAAAGTATCAAATTTACACATACTGAATGCAAATGTCTGTTGTTGACCACACATGATGAATTATGTATTGCAGCTTTTCTGTTTTTACTGAAACAGCATACAAAGGATTCTTGGATATAGAAATCACAGGAGAAAAAGGGTTTTAACAGTGATTGAAGAAAAAAAGGATAATATTGTAGAAGAAAAAATTATTTGTCAGATGTTTTCAGATTTTCTACACTTTCATTTCATATGGCTCCATTGCTGCTGCTGTTAACTATATTTGTTAATCTTAACTGAAGGCAGCACGATTCAGGGGATATGTCACTAGACAGAATTGGGAGATCTGAATTCTCTTACTGCCTCTTCCATTAACCTGTTGTGTGGCCTTTGAGAAGTCACTTCACCTTTTCGTGCAGATTCCCCATCAAAAACCACTGCTTCATTGCCAGTAATATGTATCCTTCTGGGATACAAATCTCAGACAAGAGGCAGAAGATCAAAGATGGTCTGGAAACTGAGCAGCTCTTTCATCCCTATGGATAGTCTCCATCAAGGTTAGAAGTGCAGTATATTTCCAAGGCACGGAGGGGAAGCTTGCACTGATAATACCCTTTCTGTACGTGCTATGTAGATAAATGGAGGAGGAACTTCCACGTCTATGTGCATCAGCCTCAACAGAGAAATTATTAGGAGATATTAAGATGGAAAAGGGGCTTTTTATTCAGTTTGTATACATCTCTTTACAGAATGTGATGTAAAATCCTGTTCTCTCACTACAAGACAATGTGATTTAGGATTCCAGCCAGTGGTAGCTATTTCTGAGGGTGGCTGTTGTCCTATAATTTCCTGCAGTAAGTATCACATTTCCTTATTATATGCTGGCTTTCGTTATTTTGAAGGGGACTTCATCCAGGAGTTTAGTCCCAAAATATAACCTATGCTACTTAAAAGTTCTGTGCATTCTCAATATCTAGATTAAATTATATTGATTGCTTTATCAGAAAGTAATATAAATAAATAAATATTATCTGTAGTGTTTTAGATGTGTAGGACTTGCACAAAAAATGTGCTTTTACTCCATCTGCTTGCTTTTAGTCACAGAAGTGTATTACAGAACTGCAATATCATATGCAAGGCTCAACTCCCCACTTGGGCTATGTCTACACTTGTGTATTTAAGTCGACTTTAACTAAGTCGACTTAGTTAAGTTGACCAAGTGTGTCTACACTGAAAATTAAAGTCGACTTAAAAAGGGGAACTTACAAAATCGACCTAAAGCATCCACACTGGATGCTCTAGGTTGACTTTCTGGGGCTAGGGGGACCTAGGGCAGGTCCATGGAGACAGGGGGGCACCCCTTGCCCAATGCCAGGGGGCTCGGCCTTTGCCCCATTGTACCCATGTACAGTGGGGCAAAGGGGGTCAGGGACCCTGGCAGGGCATAGGGGCAGGGTGGGCAGAGCTCTGCCCTGCCCTGTGGGGGGGCATGCCAGGCTCACCCTGTGCCCCCCCCGGTAGGGAGGGCATTGGTATAGCCCTGGGGTAGCCCTAAGTCGACTTAGGGCTACCCCACAGCTACAGTGGCTTAAGTCGACTCTAGGGAGTCGACTTAAGCCTTAGGTCTACTAAAAAGGAGGTTTAATAAAGTCGACTTAATTTTAATTAAGTCGACTTTATTTTCCTTAAGTCGACTTAAGCAAGCTGCTTAAGTCGACTTAAGGAAACTGTAGTGTAGATGCAGGGTAAATTAAGTCGACTTAAGCAAGCTTAAGTTGGCTTAATTTACCAATGTAGACGCAGCCTTGGTCTTTGGTCAATGCTGGTGTTGCTGTTAAAAACAATAAAGGAAAGAAGCAAAACTCTGCTAATTTCAAGTGTGATTAGAAACATGGGGATGGGGGGGAACAGTGTTTGCCAAGTGGAAAATATTGGTAGGTGAAATTTGTCCCTCATGAGCTAAATATGGGCATAAGGATGGAAATTAGCAACATATCCCGGCCATTCTGCATTTCCTGTGTGGGCATTAGGGCTACTAGATTTGCACAGTTGTTTTCTACAACTTGTATAACAAACAAGTAAGAAATGTGAAACTAATACATAAGTTGGCTACATCTCAGAGCATCCTTTTTGTTTCACTTTTCCTACAGTACCAAAAGATGTATGTGTTTCTGAAGGAGTTGAATATAAGGTAGGATTTGCTACTTCTTTTAGTGTGCTGGCATATCATAACTTCAAGATGGTATTAACCTGAAACATTCCAAATTCACTTGAAGATTTCATTTCATTGATCATAAGTCCTTAGACAAAAATGACCCATTGTTTCTTATTGTGATCTAGTGAGTAGTGGATTGGGATTCTGAAGGCCTCAGTTCTAGTCCTGGCTTTGTTACTGGCCTGCTGGGTAACCATGAGCAAGTCACTTCAACTCTCTGTGCTTCGGTTTCCTTTGTTCCAGTGTTTGTATGGGTCCTGATCCATGACGTGCTACAGTAATACAAATAATAATAAGGGGGATAATGAAACTGGTCTCCTTTGAGAGCTACTGATGGAGAAGTTTTACATCAGAAACAAGGTGCCATGTGGTACTTTAAAGACTAGCAAATTATTTATCGCATGAACTTTCATATTATAATCCCACTTCATCAGATGCGTGAAAATGGAAACTGCAGTATGTAGGTAAATATGTACAAGCAGAAAAAGGTAAGTCACAAGGTCAGTTCCGACTTTTTCAAGAAACAAAGCAAGTTGTTTTGATTCAAACAATGTGAAATAATAGATGAGAAGGTGTGAATGTGAATTGCCTTTGGTCATGAGTTAGCTATTCTAGGTCCCCATTCAAAGCTAGTCTGATGGTGTCAGATTTACATATGAATTCCAGCTCTGCAGTTTCACATTGAAGCCTGGCTTTACAATTCTTTGTTTTGTTTTGTTTTGTTTTGTTTTGTTTTGTTTTGTTTTGTTGAAGCACTGTAACAGTCATGTCTTTTACAGAATGTCCAGGGAGGTTGAAGTATTCCCCTATATGGCTTGTATATATTCACCTACATACTGCAGTTTCCATTTCGTGCATCTGATGAAGTCGGATTATACCCATGAAAACTCACGTGATAAATAAATTTGTTAGCCTTTAAAAGTGCCACAGGACTGCTTGTTTATCTTGCTGAAATAGACTAATACAGCTATTCCTCTGAACTTCTACATAAGAATTAGGTATTATCTGTTACTGGAGAAATTATCTAACAATTATCTCTCAGGCAATAGTTTCCAACATAACCTGTATTTCAGTACTAAGATACAGAAATGTTGCTGAATACAGTAATTGAATACAACATTTTAAATATCATCGGAAGTTTTAGGAATAGCTAATTGGCCGAACTATAGAAGAAAATGTAATAAGGAAGTTGAGAGATGTGGAAATGATAGTCAGATTTAGCATATTTGATTCTTTTGGATAGTTATTCTAGTACAGTGTTAGTTTTGTGATATTGATGGTATGTTAATTAGAGATTTGAAGGTATTCATGTAAAAACTTGTGTCAAAACTAAAAATCAAGTACAGTACTTTATTATTATTTTACAAAGAAATGTCTGTGTGTTTTAGCAGCTAATGAACTCTCACCCTCTCCTCTCTCTTCTTCTTTACTCATTTTAAGCCAGGTGCATTGGTGCCTAAAAACTCTTGTGAAGATTGCTTTTGCACTGAAAAGCAGGACCCCACTGCACAAATCAATCAAATTCAGTGCATTCCAATGAAATGCTCAGCTGATTGCCAACAGGTAAATCACTTTGTTTAGTAACTTCTAGCCTATAGTTTTCTCTGCTAAGCTAAAACTGGGTTTGTGTTTATCAAAATGATAAAACGTAACAGGTGCTTAACCTGCTTAAAGAGAGGAAGATGCAGCAATCTGCTAGTTACAGAATGACTGCTTTAGAGCTGCCGCTATTTTGTCTGGGAAATTAAAGGGTCCTGCATCAGAAAGATATGAAAGGAAAAATCTTTTCTACAAAAGGACAATTCCACCCACAAGATGGTTAATGGGGAAGGAAGAAAAGACTATGAAAGGTGCTGTTTGCATGGCTGCCTTGGTGATGTCTAGAACTGCTATGGTAAAAATGTTAGAAAAGATCATTTGATTTGGCTCAAATAGAAAGATTCTGATGAAACTAAATGCTCTAAAAGTAGATGGATTAGTTGTTTTAGGTAATGTACATATTGGTTAAGACTTTTAAACATCCTTCAGCTAGAACCCATAGTGAGTTCTGGTACGAGAATTTCTTTCGGTGGTACAGAAGATTTTCAACTCCACTTAACAGAGCCACGTTAGTCTAGTTCACCAAAACAAACAAGGAGTCGTGTGGCACTTTTAAAGACTAACTAATTTATTTATTGCTTTTGTGGGAGAAAATCTCACTTTGTGTCTGACAAAGTGGGATTTTCTCCCATGAAAGCTCATACGATAAATAAATTTGTTAGTTTTTAAAAGTGCCACATGACTCCTTGTTTATGTTACTTAGCATAGGAGATAAGTTTAAAAAATGCCAAATTTGCTGAAAAAATGGATGGTGCTGTTGGTTGACAAAGAGCTAATTTCAGGGCAGCTGCGTTCGCTGATTCCATGGACTTCTGAGGTAGCTCTTGCTAGTGGAATTCTTTATGGTATGCTGCTAAATCTTAAAACTTTCTGGTAAAACTTCTGTGGAGGTCAGTGATGGTGTCAACACTGGCTATTATCCATAGGGGTGGTTCACTCCTTCAGTGCACACGATACTGCTGGCAGTGGGAAGTGTTGTTTGTATCTCTCTGTAATAGCTTTGCTGAATCTAGCTCTCTCTATTTAAAATCTTTACTATATAATTTGAGTGCAATTAGAGAAAAGCGTGATCTGCTTCTCAACCTCTGCTCACATAAGGCCAGGCATACAGCATATGCTAGCTCCTCACTAGATGATGCAGGTGGTGCCTCACATGTGCCTCATTCTAGGAGGACTGAAATACACATGGATTAAACAGGTGAAAGTTCTTGCAAATACACCTGATCTTCAGTCTCCTCTGCAAATTTGAAATGGTGACCATACCTGTGGAAAAAATGTACCAGAAAAAGTGCTATCTTTGGATCTGGCAAGTAACTTGTGGTAATTATTTTGGCCTGATTTGAAGATTAGCTCAGATAAGGATAGGAAATAGCAGATTTCCCAGGATGTGGCCAGTACCCGAAAGGATTGCTACTTAGGAAAGTAGTAATAGTTGACCTGATGACTATGTTTGGGTTTAAGTCTCAGGTTTGAAATAACTGCACTCCAACAAACTCCAAATGGATTCCAAAAGCCCTTCTAAAACAAATGTATAAACAAGGGCTGTTGGGTCCCCCCACAGTTGCATTAAGGCGGGCAATGTGACTTTTGTCTGAATGCTCTTTACAGAAAAGCCACAGGTGATGTGGCTAAATGGTGACGCATTTGTGCTTCCAGGGTTTCCGCTACATCAGAGAAGAAGGCAGTTGCTGTGGCAAGTGTGTGCAGGTGGCCTGTGTGGCAAAGCTCCCATCTGGCATTGTGACCATTGAGGTGTGTGTCCCCCTGCTCCATAAGGATTTGCAGTATGACCCTGGGCCATCATTTTGGAAGTAGAGCTCCCTATTAGCTTCAGTGGAGAGCTGTGTTTAAAAACTGAGTTCCACTGTGTGTGGCAGCCTTTGGAAGTTAGCACCTTCATGAAATAAAGTATTTCTGATGGGAATCTATCTAGGTATTTATATGCTCCTGCCCTTCACTAGCTCTGAGCACCAAGATCATTAGTCAAGTTCCAAAGGGATAGCCGTGTTAGTCTATTGCAGAAAAATAACAGAGTCCTTTTAAAGACTATTTATTTATCGCATGAGCTTTCATAGGAGAAAACCCCACTTCGTTAGTGTTATAGTGGAGTACCCCTGTGAAGTAAGGCCATTTTACAGATGGACAACTAAGTCAGAGACTGATAGGCCAGGCCAAGGGTACCCAAAGTTTTCTGAATCTTAGATTAGTATTCTGACTAAAAGACCATATTTCCTCGCTGCTGCATTGCAAAGTGCATCTGTTTAGAACACAAGAAAACCTTGAACAGTCAGTGGATCAGTTCACAGTTACCTATGGCTTCCATGTTAACTCCTATATCCAGCATTTCCTTTGTCTAATATCTTTTATTCCCTGGTAACTGATGCTATGTACTACTTTCACCGACTCCAAAAATTTATTTTTACCCAAAGGTAGCTATATTTTATTATTAATTTTTTTCACCTCTGTTATAAAGGTTGACTTCCTAATTTAATTCCTTTTGTTCTTTTTCCTCCTCTACTGCTGAAAAAAGAAAATTGGAGAAAATATAGAGTAAAAAAGGATGTTCCTCCATGTTTATCTTCTCCCATATTTACTAACAACACATACATCAAAGCATAATTGTGGAACTTGGTATGTCTCTTAATATCCCTATACTATTGTGAACCTTTGATTATTTCAATTCAGGCAGCAATAACAGAGGGGCTTGTCAAAGGAGCCTAAGAGAGTTAACAACTTCCAAAATCTCATCCTGTATAACAGATGATAAATCCAGTCCCTATGTTAGTTCATATATTGTATCAGGGTAACTTTGTTTTTCCTTTTTTCATTCAGGTTGGGAAGAATTATAAAGTTCTGGGGGAAAACTGTACACTATATATTTGCACTCAGCCATCAGGCCAGTTTGTCTTGACTAGCACAATAACATCCTGCCCAGAGTTTGATCCATCAAATTGTGTCCCAGTGAGTATATTGTAGCTGGAATCCTCTTAATTCACCTTCCATTGTTCCGAGATCCTCTCTTTGCTATTTTGAATGCTCTACTGCAGTGTTTCTCAACCTTCTCAGATTGGCTACTACAAAATAAAAGTCAACAATTTTCATGAAACCTTTCACTTCCTATAAAAGAAAAATGTTCCCAAAGGGTAGCTATGTCAGTCTAGTTCAGCAAAACAAACAAGGAGTCTTGTGGCACTTTTAAAGACTAACAAATAAATAAATTTGATAGTCTTTAAAAGTGCCACAAGACTCTTTCTTTCTTTTTTTTTTTTAAATAAAAGTAAGAGTAGAATATACCAATGATGACAATGATCATACAAAATAATTTATCTGTCTGGTTCAAGAAGTTGATGGAATAAATACTTGACCATGAAGGGAAAGGTTGTTTCAGGAGTGGTGGGTGGAATGATATATTCTTGGCTGTGGATTAAAATAACATTTTCACGACTCTGTAACTCCCTTGGATGCCTTTTTTTAAGCCTCTGTGGGGTCACAACCCCCCAGCTAAGAAACACTGGTCTAATAGTAAAGCAATTATTCACCCCTTTTCCTGTCAGATTTGTCAGAAAACTTGGTAAAAGAATGGTACAAGCAGCTTTGTAATAATGGACCAGTGAATTGATTGGATACTGTGGCTATGTTTACACTTGACCAAATAAGTCAACTTTGCTAAGTCGACTTAACAAAGTTGACTTTAAGTCGACTTAGCATGTCTACACTATAAAATAAAGTCGACTTAAAGTGGACCTTGCCAAATTGACTTAGAGGACTTAGTGGATGCCTAAGTAGACTTGTAGGGGCTAGGTAGACCTGGGACTGGTCCATGGTGGCAGGGGGGCCACCCCTTTCAAAGTGCCAGGGGGCTCAGCCAGAGTACAATGGGGGCTGAGCAGGACAGGGACAGTGGCAGGGAAAAGGAGCGGGGTGGGCAGGACTGTGTCCTGCCCTGTGGGTGGGCACACCAGGCTCTGGCTGTGCCAGCCACCCTGGCAGAGAGGTCAGTGGGGGAGCCCTAGGGGCCCTTTAAGTCATTTTAGAGTCGATTTAGGGCTAATCCGCGTCTATATTGGCTAAGTCGACTTAATAAAGTCGACTTAGCCAGTAAAGTAGACTTTAAAGTAGGTTTAATAAAGTTGACTTAAAATATCCTTAAGTCGACTTAAGCAGCAGCTTAAATCGACTTAAGGAAATTGTAGTATAGACACAGAGTAAATTAAGTTGACTTAAGCAGGCTTAAGTCGACTTAATTTACAAGTGTAGATGCCCCCTGGGTCTCATTAGAAATCTTTTATTGCTGTCGTTCAGTCAGCAACATGCACATCTAAGATCAGATTCTGAGCAAGTCTGGTTCTGTTTGTTTTCAATATAGGGAACTGTTGCAACGACTTCAGATGGATGTTGTAAGACATGTGAGTATGGTCAATCTGGTGAATCATTAATCGAACATTGTCAGGCTTTCCATTCATTATGACCTGGATCCTGAAAGTCAGTGGCATGAGGGCAGTTAGCATGTCTCAGGAGCTGCTCAGTTCTTCAATTTATAAGGCTCAAACACAGGTTAGCTCTTCCAGTGTTGCCACTGGAAAAATCTTCATGTTCTTCCCTGCTTGGTTTTTTAAAGAAGTGAAATCTTTATAGATTAGCCTGAATTCCATATAAAAGAATGATGTAATCTGGTAAAAAATGTGTTTTGGATTCTGGCATCTAGAAACTTCATAGAAAACATGGCTCCATTTCTGTAGGACCTATGCAAAACAGTGCTTGGTGCTGTAACGCCATAAAAGTGGCAATTAGCTAACAAAAGTCATTACAGAAATGTGGGCTATATAAAAAAATGTGTCTGTGTTAGGCCCTGATCCAGAAAAGCACATAGGCAGGTACTTTTACTTTGAAGGCCATGTTTAAGATCATCCCTAATCAGCAGAATACTTATGCAAGTGTATAAATATTTTCCTGAACTGGAGTCTTTAAACTCACCTTAGGTATTTGAACTCTAATTGTGCTTAATGAGACAGAGATAAAACTTGTTTGGTTAGCAGATATCTCTCAGTGTTTTAACTCTAATCTAAATAAGGCAAAGACAAGGATTCTTCCCTCCTAGGTATCCCATTGTCACATGTCTGCAAACGGAATCTGAAAAAAGAATACATCACCTATAAGAACTGTAAATCAGCATCTCCTGTTCTAGTGCCTTCCTGTGAAGGGTCCTGCAGTACATATGCTGTGTAAGTAAGAAACTGCTTCTCCATGCTTGTCCTCACATGTTCTTGGCCCCTACAAGATTGCAGCCACTCTCTCCATTAACTCTTTTCCCGATCCTCTGAAAAAGGAAGTTGGATGAGGAGAAGACTACCAGCCTTTTAGCTGAGACTACACCTCACACTTCACTCTTTGGTCAATAGGATCGCCATGGCTAGGCTAGGTAAATAGATCATGCTTCACCAGTTAATTAACGTGTTAACTTTCCCATTTTTAAAATGTCTTTTTACTGGCAATTTGGGCTCTGCATTAGACCTGTTCTTCATTTCCAAGTGGTCACTATGGGCTTGATCCACGGCTAGTTTAAGTTTATAGAAAAACTCCCACTTATTTCAGTTGGGAGTTTTGCATTGACTCCAGAGGCCTTTGGACAAGGCTTTTCAGGACTAGTAGGCTATGTCTATACTACCAGTTTAAGTTGACTTAAGGAGGCTTAAGTCAACTTACACAAAGCTGCGTCCACACTAGGCTTTCATTAAGTTGACTTAAGAAATTCCTTAAGTCGACTTAATGAAAGCTTAAGTCAACTTAATAGGAACCACCAGGTAGGTCGACTTAAGCCTGCTTAGGTTGACCTAAACCCA
Organism: Pelusios castaneus; assembly: GCA_007922175.1. Classification (NCBI taxonomy): domain Eukaryota; kingdom Metazoa; phylum Chordata; order Testudines; family Pelomedusidae; genus Pelusios; species Pelusios castaneus. Next base: position 14,626,354 of record ML685792.1, on the reverse strand, counting down.
GCGTGGACGTTTAAGTCCACTTTGTTAAGTCGACCTAAAGGCAGTTAGGTCGAATTAACAAAGTGGACTTAGTCCACGTCCATGGACAGCACTTTGTTAAGTCGGCTTAATAAGGTCGATTTTAAGTTGACTTAAAGTCGACCTTATTAAGTAGACTTAACAAAGTCGACCTAACTTTTTGTAGTGTAGACATAGCCATAATGTCCTGAGAATAGGCTGTAACTGATGTTCTCCCCTCCCCATCCCCCACTTAGATAAAGAAGAAACATTAAAGCTTTCCTTCCGCACTCACACTTCTACAGGAAACTAATAGTAATGAAGAGCAGAAAAGCAGTAGGTAATGGACTGATCTACTAGTTTTGTTCCACCAGGTATGCCTTTGATGACAGTAAAATGAAACACAAATGCACTTGCTGCCATGAAACAAAGAGCCACATGATGAAGGTGGAACTGGTTTGCTCTAAGATGAAGGGAATCGAATACACATATGTTCATGTAGATGAGTGTGACTGCATGGAGACAAAATGTCCAGAGAAAAAGCCATAAGGACAAAGTGCCAGAGAACCTCACTGTTCATTTTTAATACTTCACTTGTGAATAGTTGAGATAGCTGTGAGGGTTTACTGTCCTTCTAATGAGGTTCCTTCCCTCCTTTGCTTTTATTTCCAGTAATCTGTGCAATTGTGGAAATTAACTGTGGCATTTATACTGTCAACTTACATCAGATGTAGGCTAGTGTCTTTCAATATACTTTATAACTGGAATTCTGGAGATATATGGTACTTTGCAAATGTAACCCAGGTGCATGAATGAGGAGTATCTCTTTAAGGGATCTCTTGGGGTGGGTTGATGTTGATGTTGATGTTGCTGGGCAGATTTAGCTGCCCAGAGCCAGAAATTTCTGGAAGTTGGTCATGGTAGCTGTGAGTATGCTCCATAAGGTTTTCTGCTGCTGGTGTGGCCAGCCAGATGCCATGAGAGCAGCAGCCAGAGAGGAATGAGACGATAGCAAGATGTTGCCTCCCTACTCTGGAGCCTTTTGTAGCAGAGTTTGTGCACATTTATATGTGACTGAGTGCTGGTTAATCAGTGAGCTGACTGGACGGTGCTGGTTCCAGAGGAGAAAGAAAAGCCTATATGGATTGCTATTAAAGACTCCTGCAACCAAGGAAGAAGAAGGAGCTGCTTCTTTCAACTCTAGTCTTTGGACTCGAACAGAGACTGTAGCTGAGATTTAGGTGGATCCCACCTAAACTTTGGGACTTTGGGGTATCTTTCTCACAGTGTTTCTATGGGGACTGTTCTGTTTAAATTCATTTTGTTTTCTTATGATAAGATGTATTAGGTTAGTAGTTAATAAAGTTCATTATTATGTTTGTTCTAAGCCGTATTTTAATGTGGGAAGGGTAACTCTGAACAGTCTTTGCTGTGAGTCCCTTAGGGTATGTCTACACTGGCAATTTAGGTCAACTTAAGTAACCTTAGGTCGACCTAAATTACTCCCCATCCACAATGGACTTTCAATAAATTGACTTAAGGAATTGCTTAAGTCGACTTAATGAAAGCTTAGGTCTACTTAGTAAGAACCTCTGGTTAGGTCACCCTAACCCTTAAATTGACTCTTTAGGTCGACTTAAGCACAGTGTGGACATGGATTAACCCTTAAGTCGACTTTATTAAGTCCACTTAAGGGCAGTTAGGTTCAATTTATTAAGTCCCCGTTCAGGGTAACTGCTTTGTTAAGTCGACTTAATAAGGTCGACTTTAAGTCGATTTAAAGTCGACCGTATTAAGTTGACTTAACAAAGTTGACCTAACTTTTTCTAGTGTAGACATAGCCTTAAAGACTGAATCCTTGGTCTCCAGTTGCTTCTCCATAGGAGTTGGGGTTTATTTCTGTTAAGGCACTGGAGAAGGGCTATTACATGAATTCTAGCCCACCCAAAGGTTACACAAACATTAGACTTATTCCCTGTCTGAAATACCTATACATATACAACCTACATATATGGATCACACATATGGTTTTACTTCTGAAGTAAAATACAGCAATTTTTTCACTGCACTAGTTCAGCTGAGAAAGAAGAGATAAATACCATATCTAGTTGAAAATGTAAGAAGGAATTCAGGTTGATAGGCTGTAATTTGGCCAGTACCATGGCTGGAACTCTTATGAACAAGTACAAGGGCATCTCTTATTGCTTTGAGCGATCCAGAGCTCTGTTGTATGTCTTAGCCACGTCCCTGCAGAACCAAGAATCCCCTAGCATTCTCCTGTGGTAATGTAGTCATGATAAGTCAGTGGGAAGAGTGCCACAAATCAAATCACCAATACCGCTTTCTGTAGCACCCAGGTTTCTAGGCGATCTCCTATGTTTGGTCTGCTTTGGTGTAGCCAGCTGGAGTCATGTGATTTCATAAAACCAGAACAACATTCTCCTCCAGCATAGGTAACATGGCCAGAGAGAAAGAGATGTGGCTGGAGTTTCTCTGCATCCTGCCAATCAGTGATTACTTCTTTGAGCTATTAGCAGCTGGTGTGATTTAGAGTAGCCAAACAATTGTCATATCTTACATGAACATGTCAGCCTACTAAAGAATCAAGTCAGATATGCAGAAAATGGCTTAACGCCACCTTTGCACTTTCTGAGTTGTGTACAACTTGGCTGGAGATCTGGGCCATAAAGATATAAAGCAAGGTATTATTTTCTGTTGCACACTGCAATTACAATAATGGCTTTCCCGATGAAGTTCTAAAAACATATCTTTTGCATAAATGCAGAAAAATGGTGATTTGTACAATCATCTGTTATTGTCTGGCTTGTTTATTATCACAGAGTAATGTCTAAATAGAACTAATGTGACAGTGGCAGACTTTCTTCATTTGTCCCAAAGAAAGACTGAAATCCAAACCCATATTATTTAATACATACTATCGTGCAGTGAGTACTGGTTATGTTATAAACAATCAACTGTGAGTCTAACAACTCCCATGGGACAGAAGAATTATGACGTCATGTTGACAATGGTCAAAAGCTGACCACTAGATGTCACCATGGTTACATATGTAAAGTATACAAGCCAGGCAGACCAGTACACTTTTTAGGTACTCTGGTTGCTATCTTACTTCCCATACAAGTGCTCTAAAAAGAGTCTAGAGGTTGTGAATTACTTAATGCTATTTATTATCCAGTCCTGAAGTCTGATGCATATAGACTGACAACAGTATCCACAGGGAGTCCCGTCATATCACAGGATCAGTGTCTAATAAAAGAAAGGTGGAAAAGTCAAGTTACTTAACTTCCAGTTTCACTACTTGAAAACCACAACCTGCCCATCCCTTTCCAGTAAAGAGTCCAAAGCATTAAATAGTATGATATACTCCTATTTATCCACCATAAAATGACGTGTATAAAATTCCTTAACTAGGATAATAAATTGTCCTTTGTAACCTTAATTAGGACCACATATAATGTATATAAATACTTTATTACAGGAAACCAATAAGACTGCTGAGCATCTGTTGTATACTGACTACATTTGTTTTGACATTCAAAGAATAGAGTCTAAGGTCAGAGGGACTACTGTGATCTCTAATCTTGCCTCTTGTTTATCACAAGCCATACAACTTTCTCAAAATAATTCTTAGTATTTTTTTAGAAAAACATCCCATTAATTTTACAGTTGCCACCATGACTCTTGGTAAATTGTTCTAATCATCTTCAGTGTTAAGAAATGTACTCATAATATTCAGTCTAAATTTGCCTAGCTTCAGCATGCAGCCATTAAATCATGTAATACCTTTCTCCTCTAGACTGACGAGCCCCATATCAAATATTTGTTCCCTATGTAGTTTCTTATATATGGTAATCAAACCATCCCTTAGCCTTCTCTTCATTAAAATAAACAGTCTGAGCTCTTTGTGTGTATTACTAACCATTTAATCAGTCTCATGTTGCTTCTCAGAACCATCTTCAATGTATTGACAGCCTTCTTGGATTGTAGACATGCAGACTGGACACAGTATTCCATAATCATAGTTGCAGTTAAGGTTAAGAAGGACTATTTGGGAACCTCCATGAGGAATATTATTCCTTTTTAAATGGATAAATATGATTATAGCATTACTTCAACTCCTTGGACTCCTTATTTGAAGGGAGTTGTGCCTATGTTTCTAAAGTGACTAATTTTTCGTAGCTATGATTCAACTTAACATTTAATTTCCTTCATTTTAAATAATTGAGGCTGTAGAGCGCTCAGTAACTTTAATTATAATTTAATATTGGTTTTGTAAACATTTTATTTAGTGTCAGGGCAGTTTCACATAAGACAGCAATATTAAACTGGTATTTATTGTCCTCTTTGTTGTCAGTCTAGTCAGCAGGCCCAGAATTTGAATGGGCATAGCAGCTGAATTGCCTTCTCCTTCCACTCTGTCCCACCCAGAATGATTCATCCTGAACAGAAGTGAAGCATATCACTGGGACAGAGCAGGGAGTTTACACAACCACTTTAATAGGCTACAAATTGTTCTTACTCAGTTACCTCCACAGAGGCAAGAGAGGTTGGATGTCCCTAAGCAGGCAAAGGTTGTTCAGCTAATGGCCATTGTGAAACATAAGAAGGAAAAATGCATTCTAATTCTAAACTACTAATGCATTAATTCTCCTCTTAGCCTGACTACCAGGCACAGTCATCCCATATTGCTGAGATAATTTTTGTTTAAAAAAAATCAAATTGTTTTTAATTTAATTAAGTAAAAGTCCCTATTTTGAAAATATACCATTTAAGCACTTTCTGTGGCAACATGTTTTCTTTAACGTTATTTTAATTTAGTGTATGTTGCTTATAAAGGAGCCTATGCTGCAGACTGATGTCCTCCATCTACAGGCAGAGGCATTCCAGTTCTTCCTTTTCTTTGTTGTAACTGTGTACTATTTTTCTGTCTCCCTCAATCCTGGCTCTAAGAAGGAGCCAGGTGAACTGGTCTCTGACCAGCAAAGCTCCCCCACATTGCTTCACCACTATTACTTTATTCCTCTTCTTTATGAACCACTCCAGGGTGGGGGGAAGATGGAAGCTCAGTCTATGGGCCCTATTCAACACTTGGGTTCCATGCTTAGATTGAACACATGAGAGCCAATGAGCATCACTGTGCTATGGCTCACCAGGAGGACTTCATTACTGCAAGGTTGACCACACAGTGCCACCAATATCCCATTCTCCTTACTGTGGGTGACCCGCTTCTTGTATGGATGGGCTGTTAAGGTAGTTTGGTGTTCTTGCCCAGCCAGTCATTGGCCTCCTTGCTTACATTGCAAATAAGGGCCAAAATGATGTGGCTGTCCACCTGGAACTGGCCAATAACCAAGTCAGATGACTGCTTATCACCCGGCTGAGTGGTACAAACAAAGAATAATCAAATATAATGAGCAGTAGAAGGAATTAAAACATGTTTGGTTAGATACATGTCATTCTCTGGAGGAGTTGAGCAGTTCCTTGTCATAAGCACTAAATTTGCTCATTTCTTTTTTTAAAGAAATCATGTTGCTGAAGACATTTCCTAGGTTATCTATTTGCCAGATCATCAGACAGTATAAATTGGGATAAGTCCATTAGCAGCAATAGCAGGTGTAACAGATTTGCAGCATGTCTCACATTTTGGCTGACTTAGGCTGTCTGTCCATCTACACTAAAATGGCACTGTGAACACACCCCAAAGAGAGTCACCTTCCAAGTGTCTTCGGGAAAAGCATGCTGAGCTGCCAGCTAGTAAACCTTTAATGACAATCTCCTTTCTACTGTTTATATTTTTTTTGTGCCTCTTAGCTCTTATTACTGATCAAGGCCTCGTATCCCAACCCTTAAAGTTTTCTAGTATTAGCTTTACATTGCTTAAGCAATTTAACAATCATTTGCATAAAGTCAGTCTAGACAGAATTGGAAACCTAGATACTAGGTTTCTAATGTGGCAGAAAATCTTAACCATTCAGCCTTTCAGGGTTGAATGTGCCATCTATATATGTTTTAGTTACCCTCTCTCTAATCACTACATCACACTCCATAGATAGAAACTAGGATTCCTGATCTCTGGCATGTTACTGCAGGCAGGCTAGCAAATTGTTGTGTAACTCAGAAGAAATATATGTACCACATTTCCTCTAGTAGCTGATCTATGGTGAGATTAGTTGTTATTCCTTTCACTCAGTGATCACAGTCTCTTCTGAGAAGATTGAAGGTTGGCCAGGATTCAAATCCTGCTTTTGACCCACGTGGGGATTCTAATGGTTGTGTGTGATAGAATTTGTTCTTTCAGTTTCCGCTTTCTTTTTCAAAAGTAGTTTATTTAATTAAGCATCATTGAAAACTGATTTTCTAGTTAAAAAACATATTCTGTAAGCAGAGCAAGGTATGCAACAAAATACAGATGTCCACATTTCAGTTATTTGTCACACGTTTGATTGCCGGTTTCAGACACTAGCATGTAAGAAGACTGAGAAGAGGATCAGTGGCAATTTATAACAGCTAAGGCTCTGATCCATGTTCTCTCTTATTATATTCATCCATCAAATTTTATAATTAAAAAAAAAAGCCCTCACAACTACTGAATGCTCCTAGGGACCAGGTTAAGACCAGTATTTGGTACCTTATTGGTTTAAAATACTAATTTGTAATACAAGCAGAAAAAATAATGTATAGAATATCTTTCTCCATGTAATGATAAATTTGACTCACTTGAAGGGCATGTTGCAATTCTCCATTAATGAGGCTTCCTTGCAAATTTCACAATGTCAAGGAATGTACTTTTGCTGGTATTGGCCAAATAAAACCCACTTTTCGCAACAAAAATATAAAAAAGAGACTTTTTTTTCACCTTTCTCCCTTTGGTGAGGAATCTCTTGTTAAACTTTATTTATGTTATGAGCAGGGCAAACACATTTTGTTGGCAGTCAGAGACACATGCACATGAATGTTGTAAATCAGTCATTCCCACTAGAAGAGCTCAACAAAGATGTTAACAGAAAACTCTCATCATCCCCGCACTGGGGGAGGAGGGCTAGCAACCACTAAGCTCACATGGCATGCTCTTAAAATTGGTTTCATTGTGTCTTTTACACACGAGTCATTTTTGTAATGAAAGTTACCTAAAGGTATATTTTGTCCTTTATCTTTGTTACACACATTGGTTTTCAACTGAGTAAAATAATTTTAGCGTAGAAATGGACCGGTGGCAAATACCAGTCTAGTAAGTGCTGTTGTTCTGAACATCTCATGCACCTGCAAACCCCACGGTGGGCTTGATATTTTATTTAATCATGCATCTCCAAACTGCCATGCTGAACCTCAGCTGTATCATACAACTTCTCATAAATGATGAGGTCTCCTAGCCCATTACTGAAGTGGACTTGTTGAGCCATAGATGGCATATTTGGTTAAATGCTCAGTTGCACTGGAGCAAAGCACTTTGGAGAAGGTGTGTGTGTGTGCGGGGGGGGGGGGGGGCCACCAAATGTAGCTGGCTTCATGCTATCTTTCTGCTCCCTCAGCTCAGGAGCAGGCAACGTGACAAATGTCTCCCAGTCTTTTGAATTGATCTGGCAGTACAAACGGACAGTAGCATAGACCCTGCATCTGAGGAAGAAAGTTAAAGAGAACTGACTGTATTTTGTCAGAAGAAAAGAAGACCAAGTAAAGAAATCATGATTGTTATTAATATCTATATAAGGGGCAACAACAGAGGCAAAAGTCTAGATGCATAAAGGTAATTTACACTGTGATGCTCAGCATCCCATCACCTAACCTTCAGGTGCCTAGAGAATCACAGAAACACACTGCCATTCACAAAGCCTAGTCTTCCTATTCAATGAATGGGGAGAACTAGGCACATCAGACTGCAATTCACAAATGCCAGGATGTTCGGCAGGGCATTGAAAAAGCTACCCAATGGGAGATGCCGACAGGTGATGTGTGTGCTAGGCTCTTCTCCTCTCCCAGGGATAGGCAACCAGCTTTGGGCTGCAGGAGATATCTATCTCTGCTAGAAGTTCTCAGCTGTGACTCTGTGGTGTTAGACGCCAAAGGCAGTTTTTTGCAAGAGACCAGGGAATGTGGAGAATGAGAAGATCATCAAATCCCACTAACTGTTAGCCCAGTGCTTAGTGGTTCATGGTTTGTGAACAGTGTGATGGCAACAAACATCCTGCTAGGGCCACAATAACCGTTTCTTGAGTGGTTTTAGTTAGGAGGAGATAAACTAAATGGAAAGAAATGTGAGGGAAGTGGGAGCATTGAAGGGAAGAGGAGTGATGGGGGCAGGGCAGGGCGAAAGGGCTAAGAGGAGTGAAGTGAAATGAAGCAATTGGGAGGTACGAGAGGGTTGGAGCAAGCAGTCAGTCAGCATAGGGCAGAGGACATTTGGTAAAACTGTAGGAAGTTCCCAGGATAGCTAAAGGTTCCCTGCTTTGTCTGCTTCTGCCACTGCTCCTATCAGCTGGACACTGTCTGACTCTGCCCTGCTATTTTTCCCCCACGACCATATGTGGGTGGCAGAGAGAGGAGACAGCTCCTGGGTCTTAATGTCCCCAGAGGAAGAGTTATTCACTCTTGTACAGGTCTGGGTATTGGGAGATATAGCTCTGGCTGGGTTCCACTTGTCTCCCTCCTAATGTTGCTAGTTCACTCGCTGTGACTGGGAAGAACTGGGTATGAAGTTGTATGAGGTGAGATCAGGGAAAGGGACTACAAAGAACTTCTGTACAAGATTCCCCTGACCTCCTAAAGGTATTACAGCTGAATGAACCAGGATCCCTCTGGGAGACTTAGCTACTGCAAGGCCATTCCTCAGGTTTTTGCACATACATGTCCCTAACCTCTACATATAAACGGTGTGGGCTGCTGGGTTTTACATTCACTGATTTTCCCCATCCAATGAATGACCAGACTCTGTGATTGGAATGTATCCATGGTGCAATGCTGTGGAATTCAATCACATTATTCCAGGGGCTGATTTTGTGTACATCCATTTCATCAGGACAGCCAGCGTCCGTAAGCATCAGTGTCACTCAAATCACCAAAGGAACATTACCTTTCAGCCAAGCTTGCAGAGGCTGTGCTAAGTGAGTTTCATCCAGAAGCCATTCTTTGTATATCTTAACAGTGAGACGACTGACTGGACAGCCTTGAGATGACACTGCAGGAAGTGTTGTCCTTTGGCTAACCCATATTAGTAAAATAAATATTTGACGAAGAATATATCCTGCTGCCCAGCATCATGTGGTCATGTCCTAATTGACATTATCAGAATACTTACGCACTCTGCACAGGGATTGCCATGCCAACTCTCCATCTGTTATGGCCTAAAAACCTTAGCCGTAACATTGTATTAACATAGTTCCCTGCATCTAACCTTTATTTTATTTTTTTTAATTTGGGGAGAGGTTCTCTTGTCTTATTTGTCTTTCTGTTGGCTAGGCCAGCCTGCTGAGGAATCAGCTCCAAGGACTTTCAGTATTATCTACAGTATGCTGTATTGATATAAATCTGTTCTGATATCTATAATCTTGAACTGAAAACAAAGGCTGTAGACTGCAAATATCCAGCAACTACAGAAGGAATTGTTTAAAAGAACACTGCACCCATTTGGCTCAGCACAGTTTTAACATTGGTTTAACAATTAGAATGAGAAAGCTGCAATGTAAACATGAAATATTTTGTTTGAATATTAAACAATAAAGTTACTTTAGTGGCATTAAACTAGTACAGAAACTAGCCTGCAAGGCATTAAGGATCATCATGCAGATAAGGAACAGAACCAGGGATTTGGGAGCTATGGCCAACTCTTCCACACATTTCCTATAGGATCTTAGGCAAGTCAGTAAACATTTGAATGTCACTTTTCCATATGTAACATACGAGGATAAGGATAGTTAGCTATTCCACCAGTTTGTGTGAGGATTAATCCATTAATGTTCATAAAGCACTTTACACTTGCATAGAATTACCCATCTGAGGATCTCAATGATGTTATTACCCTGATAAATGTCTCCGGACATGACTTAAAGAAAGTTCTGTAACTTTTATAAAGATGTGGAGATATAAGCATCTGTTCAGAAAAGTATTCTGGATTGTACACTAAACGAATTTGGTTTGGGACTGTAGTTCAGTGTAACTCTGAACTGGAACTTTCGGTTTTACTCACCATCTAGGTTTACAAGACATCCATTACTCACCATCTAGGTTTACAAGACATCCATTTTCTCTTTGACTTAAAACTGTTTCTCAACAGTCCTTCCTCCCTGGGAAAGCAAATCAGCAGGCTAGATGTCCAGTGACACCAACTATATATGTGTCAGGCGCTAGCTATAGTTTGATCATGAATGTATGGAAAAGATGCTTGTCCCTCACATGTATTTTAGGTCTTTTCTGGTCTGCAGATCCAGTCAATCTGACTTGTATCAGAAAATCTATAGATATCTTAGCTGTGATCTAAAACTCATTGAACAAAATGGAGTCCTTCAGTTGACTTCAGTGAACTTGATCAGGCTCTTGCCATTCATATAAGGCTTGGTGCCAATATGGCTGGGGAAATAAGCCTTCTGTGGGAACCAGTGTAAGACCTGCACATGGACACAATTGTTTTATGTGTTGTGTCCTGGTAACAATTGATGGTGAAAGCAACTAAATCCTGAGGTGAAAAATATCTGCCTTGTTTCAACAGAAACAACTTATTGCTCTCACTCCAGTTCCTGTTGCCAGGTATCTACAACATAAAACCCAACACCGATGTTGTTAGCCTTTTGAGCTGTTTGACTTGAGATGAGCAACTGAAATTCCCTCCTTTTCTAAGGGAGATCCCTGTGTAGCATTGTTGAGGGGTACAATGGGGGGAAACTATGCTCTTTATTGTGCTGTACTTCGTATGATTTAACAGAGGACTTCATTAGGCAATGTATTCATTCTTCAACCTGTCACCTGCATGATGTTATCTTTTAAAAAGCAGGATTAATAAAGAAGGCAAACATATTTACAACTTTAAACATCAAAGATGCAAGACAAAATTAAAGATTCCCTGTTGACTGTGACATTAGATCTGTAAACTTTACAAAGAGGCTAAAGAAATATTATTTACAACTGTGTGAGTCGGATTTCCTCTCAAAACCTCTCTCTCCATTTAGGTTGTAACAATGAACACATGCATTACAAGGTTTTCAAGAAAAGACTTTGGAAGAACTTGGAGGTTACAGCGAACATTTATCAAAATTCAACCAATATCAGGACTTTGAGCAATTAATCCTTCCACCCTGACTTAAACAGGGACTGGTGCTGAGAACTTTATTCTGTTCATTATTTGTGGTAGGCTATTATTTTGTCTTTTATTTTTGCATCGTAGTAAAGATCAGTGATTTCATGCTGCACCCATGACAAAAATATGTGCCAGATTTTGATCTAAGGCCCTTTTGCACCACTCTGAACTCCAAATAGGCTTAAAGTTACATCAAATGGGCAGCTAAGGATTTCTCTTCCATCCCTCACAGTTTTCCACTGAGGGAGCAAAGATGCAACTTTAAGGGAAAGTGCTAAAGGAATGCACTACATTAGCACATAGACAAGTTGATCTGGCCCTAACCCTTTTCTGACTCTCTCTATTTCTCTTGGGCTGAATTGCCTCTCTCGCATTACGCAGGAAGAAGGAATATTGCAGTTGCTCAGCCTCACCTCTTCATTAGCCCTGTCAATTTTGTGAATGTCTCTGTTTGCTTGCTCCTGATAAAGTTTGCTCATCATAAGGTTCTGCAGCCTTTCAAATAAGTTCATTTCATTGTGAAGTAATAGCTAAAGCAGCATGGGATGCCAATGTTTTGACTGTTATGAAGGGAGTGTTGTAAATCCAGCTCTCTCTTTCTGATCACATTATGAAAATTCACATGACTAGTCAGACTGTTCCTGAATATCTAGTTTTTTGGGGGACTTTCAAAGATATTTATTGTCAGTGTCAAGTCGTTCTTCCTTTTAGCTTTATGTGACAAATTCCACACCTCCTTATTGAGAACCAAAATGGTCCTTGTGGTTCCTTGTATAAAGTCCAAAAAGATGATCACAAGTGGTAGAGCTAGATGCAGGACTAATTGGGTTAATTCTGTGTCTTGCTGTATGTCAGTCAACCTAGATGAAACTCAGTGAGCTGAGACAGGAGCTAATTCAACACCTTGACACTCTCATATCCACAAGTATTCATTGATCAGAACCTAATGGGAAGATGAGTAGGTGACAGAGGGTGTCAATTAGCTAAGTAGAACTATAGTTGAAGAATCAACCTCAATATGTGGAATTATATAAATTGATAAGAAGTAATTGCTGGAGAGGATGGAGCCTGAAGAAAGACAGAGGGCAGACAGATGGGTAAATGGGCCGGTGGGCCGTAAGGTGAGCTGGCTGGCATTCAAGTGAGGATGAAAGAGATGTGTGATTAAAGCCTGAAAAAATTATCAGGGGGACTAGCCTCTGACATTAACCAATCATTATGGTTTCTTTGGCCTTAAACTCTATGAAGGACTGGTAATTTGATTGTCTCAGGTTTATAGTCAGTGTTATCCATGCTTTCTGAATTGGATAATTAGATGTCCCAGTACGGACAGGCCGATCATACAAAGATCTCACTTGGAAATGGGAACTATGCCCATTAATTCCTCCCTTCAACTCTTGTTGGCTGAAATTAATACAATGAAGAATGAGAAGAAAAGAATGATAATTGTTCTTTCCCTCCTCTCCCTCCCTCTCCCCCTCCAGTACAATATTTTATTTTTTTCACTAGCCCTGGAAAGGTTGCTAGTGTTCCCTGCAATGTGTTTATCAACAAATAATGAATGTAACATCTTTCATATGCTGGTGTTTTTTACTTTGTTATGAGAACTGAAGCCAGGGCACAATCCAGGAAGTTTCTCTTTCTTTGCTAATCTGGAACCTTACAATAGAATAGAGCAACCCTGACTGATGTTAGTGCCCCATTGGCTGTGATGGGCATACACAGAGTAAGAGACAGTCCTTGCCCTAAAAAGAGATGAGAAAGTATGGGAGTAAACATTATTATAATCCTTATTATATAGATGAGGAACTGAGGCAGAATAATATTTGAGTTGCCCATGGTTACCTAGGGATTCTCTGACAAACCTGGGAATTGAACCTAACTCTGCCAGGTGCTAATCCAGTGCTTTATTCATACAACCATCATTCTTCTCTCATAAGCTACATATTTGCAATGCATTTATCTAATTTTAAAGAAAATACCAAAAACAATAGACATTCTTCAGCAAACAGCTCCACCACTTTTGTAAACAGGATATAAAGTCCCTGGAGATAAATGTTGCTGATGATTGCACTTCTAACAACTCTGCCCAGATCCTGCTGTGGGCTGCCAGATGAAAGGTAGTCAAGCATGTCACAAATGTCCACACAAAAGGTGACTTGGAAGTATAAGCATGGATGTTTGTTTTCAGTCCATACCAAATGACAGTCAATTAAATCAGGGCTATCTTGTGGTATACCCACATCCCATGTCTGAAAGCCAATTAAGAAGGAACCAGCATATTAATACGAGGCCCCTGACATTTAGTTATCACCAAAATCTTTTAATAACAATACCCAGAAAAGGGTAGTCAGTGACATCCACTCTGATTTTGTTGATTGTATCAGCAAAGTACAGTAGAAAAATTCCAAGTCAATTCATCAGGTTATTCTGTGGAAGTTTTGTTAGTTGTGACTTGGAGATTTTGACTGCCGCTAAAAAGAAATTTCTTTTAACTTCTTTCACTTGAAGTATATGTCTGCAGGTATTAGGCCTTGAGCTCTCAATGAACTAAAACTAAGTGGTTCTGAATTGTAAGAATTCCATCTGATTTACCCTTCATCTGTTATAGCACATTGATGAGGCAGGATGATCAGGAGCAGAAGGGGGTATGAGGAAGAAGCTATGGAGTTATCATGTCATAGCTGCTTGTACTGTTCTAAAATATCACTGATATCTTAGCCTTGCAGCTGCTAGACTTTGGTCTTTCTTTTATAGAGCATTCTGGAAATTCACCTCTGAGTTTCAGTTTTGGATTAGTTATCACACATATCTGAGTGATTCCTGCTATATTGTGATCTTCATCTGCCATCTGGTAATATATTACACTGACTTTTTTGACCAATGAGCTATTCAATAGCAGGATCCTGAGACTCTGAATTTGTGAAGAATACATTTGGGGGTGGTGTTTCAGCTGTTCAGTGTCCGGCATTGGGTGTAGAACCCCTGATATTTATTCTCTGAGGTATTGTTCCCTGTGAATGTAAAAGATATGGTCTTTGCACAACAGCTTTCACACTCAATATACTCAGAAACACTTTACTATGAGTTTTTGATAGAGGTTACCTTGAAGCTAATGGGAGCCTTAGGTTCTTGGCACCTCTGAATAGTAGGCCACATAGCAGTGTAAATATATATCTAATTGCCTAATTTCAGGTACCCCAGTTTGAAAATTTTGGCTTAAATTATTGGCAGATGGTGACCCTATTGACTATGTGATGATGAATATTTAGATCTTAACTGAGTGAAGAGGCCATGGACTTATGAAAGCAACTATAAAAGGCAGGAAGAAATTTGGTTGATTTTGAAGCTTCTATTTAGGGGCAAATTAAAATTAAACATGAATCATTCACTCAAAAAAAATCTGCTTGCCTGTTTTTGAGAGGACTTGACAGAGTCACAAGGTAATAAAAAAAAAATTCCACTTTGCAATGTTACCTTGAGAGTTCTTGTAAATTGAGTACCATCAGCACCATGATGAGAGGCAAGGTGCAGCAAGAAGTAGCACTGGTGATTCAGTAATTGATGCCTTTTGTGGTAAATCAGTATTGAAACAATTCTACAGCATCCTGCTAATTTGGCTCTGTACTAGTGGAGGTGCCAGCATTCAGATGAAAAATATAACAAATGTATAGTTACTAAAATTAGCCTGGAGTCACCAGTTAGCATGGCTCAGAAGATCTTTTCTGTCCTGAAAAAAACCAGAAGCTATTATCTAAGGTGGCTATGCTGCTGGTGTAATATTACTGTTACAGGCAGGTGTGTGCACTCCACTCCAGAAGTAACCGTCTAGCTGCACTGCATTGGTGGTGAAATAATCTGAATTCTACCGTACATGGGATTTACATGCATGAATCTCTCCTAATTTACATGTGTAAATCAGATGAGTTACTCTACCATAAAACTGATTTACATTTTTGGTCCATGGACTTCTGGTGACTAGCAAAATGAGGTTCTGAATGACTAACTGAGCTCACAGGAGCTTCACAATAAAAAATAAATTAGTAATAATTAATAAATAGGGCATAGTAATGGTTTACTTAATTGGCTCATTGATATGGATAACTAGATAGCTAGTGCGTATATATAGTCTGCAAAACACCTTATATTAATGTAAGTATAAATGATTTCTACTAATTAGCAAAATATAAGTATTTTTTCCTACTTTTGTGGTCAAGAATCACAGAGGAAACACTAAAATATTTAATCTTGGTTTATGAGAGGATTTTGAATGTACAGAAAGGTGTTGGCCATCTACACCGCTTGTTTTGCAGGAAATACAAAAAGCTTGTTTATTTAATTCATACCATATCTGTTTAATGAAATGGCTGTGAATTCTGTTGTCCTTTGGTGTGAATAGCATATATGCTGACAACTTTTGAAACATCTAACTGCACTTTCCCAATGCCTTTAGGTGTCATTTCCACTAATATCAATGTAATCTGTAAATAACCATATGTGTGTGTCACTATAATGACCACAAATATCAACTGATGTTTTAAGTCATTTTATGATATTCCAAAACCACAGTACCATCACCAACATTAGAAATGAAAAATACATTTTTTTCAGCCATTCACCCCTAATATGGGTAGTGAATTATTCAAATACTTTAAAATTCAACAGACTAAAAATAATTACTCACTTTAAATGGATTTTCTTTAAACAAATTTCAAGGCTAACACTCTAGTGCCACAGGCCTCTGCTGCCTAGTGGTGGGTGAGGTGGCAGCAACCTTAAAGGAAAGACACACATACACTTTGTGATGTCCCCTGGCTCATGTGAAGAGGCTGGATGGATTTGGGCTGGATCACAGCCATGCTATTGTGTGGCTCCTGGTCTGGTCTCTGTAGTGGCTTACAATAGTAGAGATAACAGAGTCTTGCGGCACTTTTAAAGACTAACAGATTTATTAATTGCATGAGCTTTCGTGGGAGAAAATCCCACTTCGTCAGACGCTTTGAAGATAGGAAAGTTACAGAGTGGGACGTTTCCTCACTTCTCATCCCAAAGCACCCCTACTTTACCTATGCTATATTGATGACATCTTCATCATCTGGACCCATGGTAAAGATGCCCTTGAAGAATTCCACAGAGATTTCAACAATTTCCACAACACAATCAAACTTAGCCTGGAACACTCCACACAAGATATCCACTTTCTGGACACTACAGTGCAAATTAGCGATGGGCACATAAAGACCTCCCTATACCGCAAACCTACTGATCGGTATAGTTACCTACATCCCTCGAGCTTCCATCCTCGACACACCACACGATCCATTGTGTACAGTCAAGCCCTAAGATATAACCGCATTTGCTCTGACCCTTTAGACAGAGACAGACACCTTCAGGATCTCTACCAGGCATTCTTAAAACTACAGTACAAACCCACAGAAGTGAAGAAACAAATTGACAGAGCCAGACGGGTACCCAGAAGTCAACTACTGCAGGAGAAGCCCATGAAAAACAACAACAGAATGCCACTGGTCGTCACCTACAACCCCCAAGCCAGACCTCTTCAACACATCATCAAAAATCTACAGCCTATTTTACAAGATGATCCCTCACTCTCTCAAGCCTTAGGAGACAGACCTCTCCTTGCTTTCAGACAGCCCCCTAATCTTAAAAGGATACTTACCAGCAACTACAGATCACAGAGCAGAAACACTAAAGCAGGAACACAGCCCTGCAGCAGACCACGCTGCCAACTTTGCCCTCATATCTACACTGATGACACCATCACAGGGCCTAATCATGCCACCTACTCCATCAAGGGTTCGTTCACCTGCTCATCCACCAATGTGATTTATGCCATCATGTGCCTGAAATGCCCCTCTGCCTTATATATTGGACAGACAGGACAGTCTCTGCGCCAAAGAATCAATGGACACAAATCTGACATCAGAAACTGCAATACTGAAAAACCTGTAGGGGAACACTTCAACCTCCCTGCTCACTCCCTTAACGACTTGTTAATAGCTGTGTTGACACAGATGAATAACAAATCACAGCTTCAAAGAGAGTCTGCAGAGCTCGAACTTATATGCAAATTTGACTCAGTTGCCTTGGGGTTGAACAGGGACTATGGATTTTTCTCGCATTACATCAAGTGAATTGACCTCCCCCCTCCTCTATGTGCTGTTCCCCAGTGTTTTGAATCCTAACACCTACTTTGATTTGCTGTTACAGCCTGACCTGATGCTATGTCATACACTCCCCTGCATTTAATTTCCTCCCACTCTGTAACTTTCCTATCTTCAAAGCGTCTGACGAAGTGGGATTTTCTCCCACGAAAGCTCATGCGATTAATAAATCTGTTAGTCTTTAAAAGTGCCGCAAGACTCTTTTGTCTTTCTACAATAGACTAACACGGCTACCCCTTTGGAATAGTAGAGATGGCAGGGAAAAGTGGAGGGGCATTATAGGGACAGACCCTACTCAAGTTGTCCTGGCTGGTGAGGGAGCAGACTGGCTAATAGGAGTCTAGAAAATAGGTGGCCACTTATTTAGCCTCCTCCAAACAAATGTAATGAGAATGATACACAGTACATCTCAAAGCCAGACAATGCAATACAAAATATATATGTGAGTATTTGGTTCTATTATACCTTTCTTCCTTTGGGGCAGTCGGTAAACACATTTTGCCAGCTGACTTTTTGATGGCAATGGAAAGACAAGAAAGGACCGTTCAGAATTCAATAAGAGACAAATGCTCCTTCCAAGGGGCATGGTACAACCTGTATAACCAGAGGGATTCCACTATATGGAGGAAGAGCAGGATATGGACAATCTTCCATATCTTGGTCTTGAGGAAGCCAATGGTAGTTTTGCCACTGATTTTACAAGGATGAACATTTGGCCCCTCTTTCACTGTACAGGCCAGCTCCATGGAAGCTAACTAAGTTTTGCTGCACATTGGGTGGATGGGGTGGGGAAAGGGATGATGGATTCATGGCTCTATGGGTCTACCCAGCCATTTCACCATAAGGAAAGGGAATCAGGTGCAGAGGAATCTACTCAGTGCATTTTCCCCCAATCCCTCACATTCAGGCCTTAAGGAGGTGTCACCACACATGGTAGCTGCTCAGACTGCATCTGATGACAGGAGTCTGTCCTTAATAAAATAAATAAATAAATAAAACCTTGGTCTTTTTTGTTGCACAAATAACAAGCAAGGCAGCTACAGTGTGTCAGAATTTCTTACCATTGCTCAAAATTAACACTCAGATAGACCCAACCTACTTGTTTAAGATATTTCTTTCTCCTCAGGCCATATTTTCAGAGTTCAGATCAGCAGAGGTACTCAAGAGGAAGTCTTGTAAGTATAAAAAAAAGTGGTGAGGGAAGCCACTAGCACCATGTTCTTTGTGAGGATCCATGGCTTTGGAATTCATTCTCCAGCCCCTTTGGTCTGAAATAGATCATATGTGATATACATCAAGGCATTTGAAAATGGCAGGAAAGTGTTAGATTGGTAGATTTTATTGGCAGGATGGGGATTTTTTAAGTAGTTTGGCTGACTGAGGATGGGTTTTGTTACACTGTACTGCTGCACTTACATTGTATTATATTGTGTATTTTTTTAAGTTATGTTGTGTGCTTAGTGCCTAAGGATGAATTCTCTTTCTCAGCATTTGCAAATAAATTAAATTAAAAAAAAAAATCCCACCTTACCAAATCAACCAGTCCATCAAGATTTGATTGTTCCTATGTGGCATCAAAGAACACAGGACTGTTGTTACCAAGACACATTGACAGGTCAACATAACATGTTACTACTGTTAGTGGCTCCAAGGACCTTTCCGGTGCTTTATAACATTCTGTTATATTATGTCCCAATCCAATAGCTCATTCTTAATATAACTCGATATGGTGGGCCTGGTCATCCACTTCTTTGTGTTCGGTGCATTCATTTACTCTGTGCAAAGGCAGGGGAAACCAGATGTAAAATATTACCATTCCATGTGGTTAGCATTTAACCCATTTTGCATAGGTTAAAAACATTCACACAAAATACCAGGCAGTGGAGTATCAGGTTTGATGCATGCACTTCCCAGGATTATTGGGCCCAATTCTACTTTTGCTTACATCAGCGATAAATTAAGAGAAAATCCATTGACATTAATGGACCTGCACCGAGATAAAATCAATATGAGACCGAGTTAGTTGCCTTGTGTTTAGTATAAATACTAACATGCCTATTGCTTATATAATGATCCTTTTGGCACAGCACTTCTTTATTTCTCAATATGCCCTATCTAAATTTCTTCATCTCCTACTAAGTCCAACTTGTGTCTATAATACTTCTGAAAATAATCATCAGTGCATGCTGAGAACCAAAGGGATCTAGAACTATTTGAACTGTTTAAGTGAGGGGTGTAGAATCACTTTGCTTATTATCTTGAGTGTCTTCATGTACACCCAAGAGTCAACACAAGAAGGGTAGAAAGATCAACAGATAAAGCAAAGTCAATCCTTTTGAAAACATTATGTTTGAATCTATATCCTCCTTAGGAGGACAATTTTTGTTTGCAGTCTTACATTGCAAACATCACTACTGAGTGTCAATCCATTCTGTGTTTGCTAAAGACATTAGAAATTAGGAAAGATATAAAAATATGATTGGGACTGAGAGGGACACACATATGATGATTTCACTGAGCACAGATACCAGTCAATTACTTCCTTCACTCTGATAAATGTTGGCTACATTATTTTAATCTGGATGACTTCTTAGCCAGATTCAGACTTCAGTTACATGGTAGGTAAATCCAAAGTAACTCCACTGCAGTCAATGGAACGAGTCTACACTTTCGACATAATTGAGATTAGAATCCATCCATGGAGTTTTAAGATTATTTTAAAAAGTGATTTGGATTTATGACATAACATTAATGAATGAGCTAAATTACCTGTGATTGGTATTCTCTGAACTCTCCTATTCCAAAGAGGTTCATATTTGGCCTGCTTACCTGACTTTGAAACTTTTCTCTATAAGTGGTTTGGAGAACTGACTGAACATGGAGTCATGAATTGCTCTCTATACAGAATATTTTGATGCAATTCCTTATGTGAAAAAACACTTGTTTGGATTGTAAATTACACAGTGTTGGTCTGTGAGGTGTTGCATAAAAAGGTCAGGCTTGGAGAGAGCTACTGTGTATATTATTGTGCACAGGATCATGGGTATGCTGGCAATATTCAAATAGATCATTTCAATTTTTTACTCATGTTTATCAAGGACATATGATCATCTTTGTCTTGGCAATGTGGAATCAGATTTCCAATAATTTCCCTAGTGTACATGTTTGTTAAAATGCTAGTAAGCCATTTAACTGTTCTCATCTTTTCAGCAGTTTGTCCAGTGAGAGGATAATTTCTAACTGCATTTTAGGGCCCATATCCTGAGCTGGTGTACATCAATATAGCTTCACTGATGTCAGTTCAGCTGTGTTAATTTTTCATCAGCTGACAAACTAGCCCTTGATATTCTTAGCAATTTATTATGAAGGAATGGAGTAAACAATCCATCAAAACAATGAGTGTTTGAACAAGTGAATGTACAAAAGCACAACACACCTTTCTTCTGCCATTAATATTTCAGCATCCTCTGTTTACAGTGTTAATTGTGCAATCTTCTTAGCCAGAAGAGGAAAAATGTTTGGATCACTGAATCCAACTCCCTGCTAGTGCAGAATATAGTTTCCTGGCAGAGGAAGTACTTGATTACTTGGTATATGGGCATCACCTGAAACCCTTAGAAAAATACAGACATAGTCCACCAATCAGGATCATTTCATTGTAGCAAGAAATGCTGCTGAAAAGTGACCATTGCTGGACACAAACAAAGCAAAGCAAAGTAATCAGGACCCTGAGGCACACCCTACCTAAGGTTTGTAGGAGCATAAGGCCTCTCTACAGATGAGTGAATACTCTAATCACGGAGCTGAGGAGACTTCCTCCTCCTTTCCTTGGAAAAGAACTGACCTGGTTTAAACATCTAATTCCAGGAGAGGGTTCACAGCTGTGAATCCAAAGTGGTGATAGGTGCTATCTTCTGGTCTGGATTTAGACATCTAAACCTTCTGAGGGGTGGACCTTGGGCCACAGCCCTCTTGGTGGTGTTTCCTATTGATTAGTTTAAGTGGCTCCTTGCTCAGCATGCTGGACTTTTGTGAATCACATTCTTAAGTACCTAATTCTCCCCATGAATTGTGTTGGGAGCCTGCTCATCTAACTCAGGGTTATGAATTCTATTTGGTGGCAAGATATCTAAAAAAGTAGGTGCTTCAACATGAAGCACTGCAACACCTAAATCTCTTTGATGATTCCCACGCAGATTTTTTTAATGAAACCTGAGATTCTGATTTTATCTTATGACTTCAGGAGCTTGGGCCTTAGGCATGGCTCAGTGGCTAACCCTGCTCTCCTCAAAGGGTAAAAGAAAAGAAGTGAGTGATAAAGGAAATATGCCCTATTTAAAAAACAAACACACGCACACACAATCTTCCCCTGCCCCCACTCCCCTCCACACACACTTTCACTAAATTATCCTTCCTGTAACTTTACAACAATGATAGGTGGAGCCAGCTTTACTTGCTGCTTCAGCATTGCAAAGCAGCAAAAGCATACCTGTGAGTTTGGTCTCTGAAAAATCAGAGTTGAACTCTCTCCTCTTGTCTGCCTATGTTGATTGTGTATAGATTACAGACTAAATGGAATGCTACTGTTAGGGTTCTTAGCCATACCAAACATCCTTCATAGAACATATATCCAGTTATGTTTTCTTCCATCATAACTTGTCATTGTATTAATTTGATCTGGCCTTATAACTAACCTTTTATTTATATAAATTCATAGTTTTTGGATCAGCCATTCTCATTCAATCATCTCATCTGACCTCTAACACATGCCATGGAATTTCACCTAGCTGCTCCCATTACTTCTTATGCACCATGACATGCTATGATAACTCATGAGGCTGCCCTTTTTAGAAGTCTACAGTTGTCATCTTAAACTCAGTGATTGTAGTTGCCAGGATTCTGGATTTTGGAGTGTCTCCCCATTTTACATGTGGTATAAACATTTTTATCACTTTAGTCTAAGTGATGTGACATCTGATGTTTTTCTGTCTAGCATACCTTGCACAACTGAGGTGTAAGCTTATGTAACATGGGCTGGGATGCTGGCATGATGGCATTAGTCAAGTGAACTAGTTCATGCCACTAACATTGTTCTTGGATGCATTTGATAACATTTGATTTTTGAAAACTCATGTTAGATAGAGTTAATAAGTAACTGCAACATTTTTGCATTTCCTTTAAAATGTAGCTAGCCTCCTGCTTCTCTGCCACATGGAATTTTGTAAAAATTCAACATGGAGTGTTGAGAAAATTCTCAGACATATGTGCAGTGGTGACTATTTTAGTGTGTTGTTAAAAGCCTTTACTTTTTTCACAACCTAATGCAAGCTCTAATGGATCACTCTAAAGATAGAGTATAGTTGCTATAACTATGTTTGTTATATCATCTCCATGGGCTTGATTACTGTGTTCGTTTTGTTACAAGGAAACTGATATAATTTAATTCAATATTATTGATTAAAAAAAAGGCAAAGATTACTCAGGTAAACAAAACTGTTTTCTCAGTACTTACATTTCTCATTATATAGACGGATTTCCTTAAAGGACTTTAAGATGTTAACCATTTCATTCTTGTGAGTTCTCTCTCATGTTCTCATCTTTCTGAATTGGCTCCATTGGGATTCACTCAGCTCTCCATAAACTTTGTAAGTGCCTAAAATCCCTCAGAGCCTAACTTTTTGCTTTTCCCTAGAAAAAAGCACTCTAGTCCAACACCAGGTGTCCTGTCCCCTAAGCCCCAGAGCAATGCATGAACTTGGGGAAAATGGGTGTTTGGCTTCCAAGCTCATCTGTAGGGCTCTATCACGTGCAGGGCCTTCTAGTCTAAGAAGTGAGCTGATCCAGTATTGCAGTTGGGCAATACCAGGGAATGGAATTTAGATGCTGGAGGGGTTCATGTAGTCTGAAACTCACAGAAGCAGAACCCACCCAGCAGAAGACAATACATACAATAGAGTGTTGGCATGCAGGCCCCAAATGTGACCATAGGGAGAGTGCCAGAATACCAATGAGAGAGTGATAAAGAGGAATAACTACAGAATACCCCTCTAAGGGTATGTCTACATGGGAGGCTCTGTTAAGTCAATTTAACCATCCACACTGGTAGCTGCTAAGTCGAAGGAGGAGTGGCCAGGAACTCTGCAAGGGGCCTGGAGGCCAATTAGGTCTACTTAAGGGCTATCCCCCATCTACACTGGCGTAAGTTGACTTAATAAGGTCGACCTAAGCCTTAGGTTGACCTTAAGAGGTGGTGTTATTAAGTCAACATAAGGAAGCACTTAAGGCAACTTAATAAGCGCCCAGTGGTTGGTAGGTTGACTTAACCATCCTTACGTCAATCTAAAGCTCCAGTGTGGACGTACTCTAAGAGAGTAGTAAAGAGGCAACTTGGTTACCAAACCCAAGGAAGCCAAATGGGCTAGCTTTCTTCCCTTTTGGACTGCACCCATGTGGGCAGGATTTGGAAATTCTCTACTTCTTTTCTATGAATATCTTCTCAGTTAAAGTTATCTGTATCCTTGTTTTCCTGCCAACCCCACTAAATAATCCTTCTTAACTAAATTTCTCAGTACAGGTGAATGTTCATTGTGGACGTACCCAGGGCTAAAGACTGCAGAAATCGAACACCTGAAGAGCACTACCAGTGATTGCCTCTGAACCTGTGGTCAATAGAGCTCACCACCAACTATCAAAAAAAGATGGCGTGTATTACAAAGCCTTCCCCCGACCCCACCACCACACAGAGTGAAGCCCTGCGGTGAGCCTCAGTTACAATGTCATTTTCTATCTAGCACATGTTCCTTTCTAGTTTTCTGTCCATCAAATTTTGCCATAGCTTCAGTATAAGGAATAATTAACAGTATACCATGTGTCTCTCTGAGAGGTGTTTGTTCATTCCATCAAAATATCAGTGCGCAGTATCTGGTAACAATGGAAGAAACAGGTCCATTTCACTTATGATCTAAAATACATTTGAGTCCTGGAGAAAAAACTGACTAGCAAACTGAATTAAGCCTCTGGTGGCCAGTCCACCAAATCTTCTTTAGTGAACTTACTCCCTTTGTTATAAAATACTCAGTAGGACATGCCCTACCAAATAGCTAAATCCTGTTGTTCTATCAAGTTGACATTTTTCTTGGATTCAACTGACTTTAACAGAAAAAATTCACTATTTTGCAATGTGGGGCACTAGAGAAGCAAATTACATTCTGCCTGAACTTACCTGAAAAGTTTGGCATCAGACCAGTATCTTGGAAAAGCTCTTCTTTATACAACCTGTTCACAACTTGGAACCCTTCTTCCAAAAATAATATTACTAGAAATTCTCATTAATCTGACTATGAAAGGCTAATCCAAATTCAACATTTTCAGCAAGATTATGTAACAGATTTTCCCTAAAGGCATTTGATTGCTTCCTTTCAGGGATGTCTATCCAGACTTCAGATTTATGAAGAGAATTATATTACTAACATTATGTTTTTAACAGAGAAGACAGTGCTTGACAACTTTTTCAATATAGGGGAGGGAGGGAACTATTTTCTCTTTGGAGTTAGATCAAATCACATTTATTTAGAAATAGATTGTGGCTGATTTCTGCATATAGGTATGAGACATTTCCACTGCCCCTTATATTCTGTAGAATAACCTGCTACTATACCAATAGCATAGTGCCCGCTCCTTCCTAATACTCCTCCATATACCAACTGTCAAAAGCAGCAGGGAAGGTTGGAGAGAAGGTAAGATTTTTGTCCTCCTCCACGCTGGACACTAAGGATGGGTGGCAAAGGCCAGAGGGAATCATTGTGATTACCTAGATCAGGGATGGCAAAATTTGGGCCTGAGGGCCACATCTGTGGCACGCTGAGCCACCCATGATGAGAGAGGAGTGAGGGAAGGTGTGAGTCTGGGAGGGTGAGTGGTTGCTGTTCTTGGCTAGGGCACCACTGGGCCCATGTGGTGGTGGTGGGGAGAGCAGCTGCCGTGCTCTGGCCAGGGTGCCACCAATGGGACCACGTGATGGGAGAGGAATGGCAGCTGTGCTCTGGCCAGAGCACCACTGCTGCTGGGTCCACATGATAGGGAAATGTTAGGGCTGGGAGAGGGAAGAGGCCACAGCACTCCTGCCAGGCCCAGCTGGAGGGTCTGGTGAATAGTTTATGGACCACATACCATCTGCAGGAGCCTTAGTTTGCCCATCTCTAACCTAGACTGACCTCCTGTATAATAGAGATCATAGAACTTCCCCCAAACAATTCCTATCAATGTATTTTTCAGAAAAACATCCCATCTTGATTTTAGAAATTCTTAATGATGGAGAATCCACACAGACACTTGGGCTATGTCTACACTGGCAATTTAAGTGGACTTAAGGAGGTTTAAGTCGACTTAAATTAAGCCACGTCCACAGTGGGCTTTCATTAAGTCGACTTAAGAAATTCCTTAAGTCGACTCAATGAAAGTTTAAGTCAACTTTGTTACTACCACTCATTAAGTTGACTTAATCCTTAAGTCGACTCCTTAAGTCAACTTAAGGGTGGTGTGGACATGCAGTAACCCTTAAATTGACTTTATTAAGTCAGCTTAACGAAGTGGACTAAGTCAACTTAACTTTGTCAACTTAGTCTAATTTGTTAAGTCGACTTTAATAAGATCGATTTTAAATTGACTTAAAGTTGACCTTATTAAAGTTGACTTAATTTTTTTAGTGTGGACACAGCCTTGTTTAGTAGTTCCAATGGTTAATTACTCTCACTGCTAAAAATGTATACATAACTTCTAGTTTAAAATTGTTTACATTCAACTTTTAGCCCTCAGATTGTGTTGTACATTTCTCTGCTAAGCTGACGATCCAATTATTAAATATTTGTTTCCCATGTAAGTACATATAGATTGTAATCAAGTCACCCCTTAATCTTTGCTTTTTTAAGCAAAATAGATTTAACTCCTCTAGGCTAATACTAAACCGCATGTTTTCTAATCCTTTAGTCATTGTCGTGGCTCTTCTCTGAACACTCTCCTATGAATCAACTGTTACCCACAAAAACCTAGGGAATCACACCTGTACCTACTGAGGGCTCAAGGTATAATCCAGTTAATTTAGGTACCCCAAGCATACTGAGGGTTTAGGGTGTAGGGCAGTTACCCCAAAGCCAAAGGAAAAACCAGTCACTTTAAGTACCCACCCATACCCTCAGAGTTCAGGGCTTCAGGATCTTTTCCCAGTGAAAAAGCCTTACACAACTGTGTTCTATACATCTATTTATTAGCCACACACAGAGAATACATATGCCAAGTAAATCACGACTCACAATATACAGGCAAACTTCACCCCATGGCCAATCAGAAAGCACTCATCTGGAGTTGTTAGTTGTGCATCTGCATGTCACCATCATGCAGAGAGGTAAGAGTTCTGAAAGCTTGATGTTGAACTGCAGTCCAGCAATGGTTTCCACCAGAAGCATTGTTTTTCATTTACATTATATAAATAAATCTAGCTATCACCTTTAACTTTATTACATCATTCACATTATTCAATACCCTCTAGGTAACAAATTTAACCCATTATGCATAGGCACCTATGTTCTCTCCTCTGTGCTCAAATCTTTTCTCCATTTTTTTCTTATGCCCAAATTGTAACTTATTTATGTTCTTTTTGATTATGCAGGTGGTCAGCATGAGTTTACTCAACAGAGCTATCTTATCTATCTTACCATTTGCTGGGTCTTTCTGTATCCTCCCTGGACTTCCCAGAATGTGGGCTGTCTCTACTTTACAACCATTGGGTATGTCTACACTTGCAACTTAGGTCAACTTAAGGATGCTTAAGTCGACCTACAGAACGCCACGTCCACACCTGGCTTTCATTAAGTCGACTTAAGCGCTTCCTTAAGTTGACTTAACTCTCCCCCTTTAGGTCAACTTAACGCTTAACTTCTTGAATCATGAGCACCAAAACTGGACAGTATTTTTGCACTGGTCACACCAATGCCCAACAGAGAGGTAAAAATAACCTCTCTACTCCTATCTGAAATTCGTCATTCAAGGATCACATTTGTCCTTTTAGCCACAGCATCGCACTGAGAGTTTGTGTTCAGCTTATTAGCCACCACACCCTCCTTTCAGAGTCATTTCCCAAGATAGAGTTCCCCTTCCTGTAAGTATGGCCTGTATGCATTGTTGCTAAATACATACATTTATATTTAGCCATATTAAAACATGTACTGTTTGTTTGTTCCCAGTTCACCCAGTGATGCAGATCACTCTTTCGGTGACCTGTCTGCTTCATTATTTACCACTCACCCATTTTTTGTGTCATCTGCAAACTTTATCAGTGATGATTTTATGTCTGCCATGTTAATTTCAGATTTTTCTAGGTTTTTTAATCATAATGTCTCTCATTACCAAGCCAAATGCTTTACAGAGGTCTGAGTATATTACATCAACGTTATTACCTTTATCAGCCAAACGTGTAATCATGAAAAAAAAAAGATATCAAGTTAACTTGGCAAGAGCTATTTTCCATAAACCCACAGTGAGTGATATTACTCTCCTTCAGTTCTTTATTAATTGAGTCATGTATAGCTGCTCCATTATCTTGCTAGGAATCAATGGCAGACTGAGCCCTAGGCTACACTTACAGCCATTTTTGGTGGCAGTTGACGGGAGATATGCAAGGTACGTAAAATTCCTTGCGTATCTCCCACCGACTTCTTAATCCTCGCTACACACTATACTAAGCCGACAAGAAATGGTGTCTGATCAGCATAGTGTAAGTGCGGTTACGGAGCTTGTGTTCTAGCTCTGGTTCGGTTATCGATTGAGCGCGTCTACACAGATGCCTCAATTGAAAACTGAAGATTGAGTCAGTATAGATTTGCCCAGACAGGCCTCTAATTATCATATTCATACTCAGCCTTCTGAGGATGGCTGAATTACCATGTACACCATGTGTATCCCAGTACTTACTCACTGAAAAGGGAATTCTGGCCCTCATAGTTGTCCCTACATACCAACTCAGGTGTTCCTGAAATTGTCTAGGGCAACAACTGCAAAGTGTAGGGAGCAAGGATGGGTTGTTGTTACAGTACTGGACTGGAAGTCAGGAGATTTGGGGTTCAGTGTTCAGCTATGACACAGACCTCCTGTTTGATCTTGGAAGGCATTTACCACCTGATTTTTAGAGGTGCAGAGTATCCTCCACTCCCACTCACTTCAGCTGATGCTGGGCATACTCAGTATTTCTTAAGGTCCAGGCCCTCCACCTCTCTGTTCCTCAGTTTCCCATCTGTAAAGTGGGGATAATATTTCTTGTCTCTCACCCTTTATATTGCTTCTTTAGTCTGTAAACAATTCAGGGAAGGGATTCTCTTTCACTATGTGTATGTACAGCACCAGGCCCGATGAGTCCCCAATATTTGTTGGGGCTCTCAGAGTATGTCTACACCGCAGTTAGATACCCACAGTTGGCCTGTGCCAGCAAACACAGGCTGGTGGGGCTTGGGTTGAATGGTTGTTCAGCTATGCAGTGTGATGAAGTGTGCATTTAACGAAGTAGGTTTTAGCCCATGAAAGCTCATTCCCAAATAAATTTGTTAGTCTTTAAGATGCCACAGGACTCCTCGTCTATTGTGCAGTGAACTTGTCTCCACTTGGGCTGCAGCCCAAGCTCTGAGACCCACCTGCCTTTCAGGGACCTAGGCTATATCTACACTAGAAAAGTTAAGTCGACTTAACTTTTCTAGTGTAGACATAACCCCTTGTCAACCTTAATAAGGTCAATTTAGGCACTAATCCCTGTCCACATTGGCTTTAAATCGACTTAAGGAGTCAATTTAAGGCCTAAGTCCATCTAAAATGAGGTGTTATTAAGTCGACTTAAGCTTTCCTGAAGTCGACTTAAGGAAATGCTTAAGTCGACTTAAGAAAAGCCCAGTGTCGACCTCACTTGCCAGTGTAGACACACCCCTAGAGCCTGGATGTCTATCCTGTAATTAACCAGCCTTGTGGCCTGAACCCCAAGAATCTGCGTCAGCTGGCACAGGCCAGCCATTGGTTTTAACTGCAGTGTAGACATACCATTAGAGCTACTTTGTTCAACCTATGGCCCATGGGCCAGAATCCAGCCCGCCAGGGGCTGGAACCTGGCCCGGGTGTCACTTGGGAGCAGCGGCCAAATGGACCTGGCTGGAGCCCCACCAGGGGTGAAGGAAGCCATGGCGGGGCTCACACTCCATGCCACAGGCCCCCCAGGAAAGGCCACGGGGGAACTGGCAGGGTTATGGATCCGGCAGGAGGGCAATGGTGGCTGTCAGGGGATCAGGACTTGGGAGCGGGCAGCACGGGGTTTTGTGAATGGCATGGGGTCAGGATCCAGCCCAGACAGGGAGATGCAGGGTCGGAATAGGGGCGGGGGCATCCGGATCCAGCTGGGGGGGTGGTATATGGATGGGATCAGGGCCTGGGGTGGCACAAGGCTGGGAAAGAGGTCATGGGGGGCAACTTGGGACTGGGGGGTGCAGCACAAGGCCAGGATCAGGCTCGAGGGGGCAGTGCGGGCGGGGTGGGAGACAACAGCACTGGGATGGGGTGGGGGTGGCACGAGGGTGGCACAGGGGCTGGGAAAGGTCCAGGGGATGGTGAGGGACCAGGATTGGGGCCAAGGAAGGGGGCAGCATGGGGATGGGATGAGGTGGCACAAGAGTGGAAGGGGACTGGGAAAGGGTTGGGGCAGCGTGGCTGAGGAAGGGGAAGGCAGCATGGGGATGGGGTGGGGGTGGCATGTAGCTGGGAAAGAGTTCAGGGGGATGGGGTGGGATTGGGATCGGGCTCGGGGGGGCAGCACAGGGATGAGATGGAATGGGGGGTTGCATGGGGCTGGGAAAGGATACAGGGGGGTGGTGTGGGGCCGGGATCAGGACCTGGAGGGGGGTGGCATAGGGATGGAATGGGGTGGCATGGGGCTGGGAAAGAGTCCTGGGGAGAAAGATGTGGGGCAGGGATTGGGGCCGAGGAAAAGGGGTGCAGCATGAGGTTAAGATCAGGACAGGGAATGGCCCGGGGCTGGGGAGCCAGTGTAGGGTGAAGGGTTCAGGGAGCTGATCTAGTGCAGGGCAGGGGGATTGGGAACCGGTGTAGTTGAGGGGAAAGGAAGGATGGGTCCCACCACCCAGCGACACTGCTCCTCTGCCCTCCTGCCCCATGCTTGACACCCCACCCCTGCCTGCTATCCTTCTCCTGCCTTGCCAGGCTCCCCTACCACTCCACCTCTGTCCTTCCTACCACCCCAACTGTGCCCTGTGCCTGTTTCCCATGCTCTGCCTTGCTACCTCTGCCCTCCTTATGTTCCCTATGCTCTCCCTCCCTTATCTATCCAAAATTTAGTCACCAGCCCCCCCGAGTGAGAAAAGAATTGAAATGTAACCCTCCATCTGAAAAGGTTGGACACCCCTGCATTACAGCTACTGCAATACAAATGATAATTAACAATTATCACCATTGAACTGATGGTAAAAATATCTCTATTTAAAGGCTTCTGGGTGATCTTTTTCAAAGACTGTAAACAAATGGTCATAATCAAGAAAAGAGTAATGTATTTGGGTGCTGTTTGTTGCTGCTGTTTTTGTTGTGGTGGTTTTGGTTTTAAAATATTTTATTAAGGGAAAATTACAATAAAATGTTAACATACTACATCATCTGCTACTTGTTAAGGATCAGGTTAATAGTCAAGGATTCTGGCTAAATGAGTAATTTTAAAAGTCTGAATATACATTCTGTTAAGATCTCAAACAGTGTTTTTACTATTTATTTCTTACTTGTGACCACTGAAATTCCCCTGCCACTTTTTGCAAGAACAGCAGCATTATCCCTGGATTCAGGTAGAATTCCTGTTTGGGTAATTCCTTGGTGCCTACTTAAGTTTGCCCTGTACTTTTCACTACTGTAATTGATATTCTTTTTTTCCTATCCTACACTTTTGTCAGTGTTGTGTGCTCTCAAAAAGCTGCCCCAGAAATGCTTTGAATTTCAGTAATGGAATTGCCATTTCCTGGAATGTTTGCTAGGTAAAGAAAACAGGATTAAGCCTGCAAAGAGGTTTACTTTTGAACCACCTTTTTTATCTTGCTCATGTAACTACATAAAAAGTTTCCATTGAAGCAGACATTTTCCATGCTTAGCCTCAACCAAATATGAATTTTCCTGATGGAAAATTATCACACATTTTATCCAGCAATACAGTTTGCATTTTTCATCTAACACTGTTTGCCTTGTGATTGATTCTTTTCTATGTCTTGTAAAGTGCTTTTATTTTAGGTAGGCAGATGATATGATAAGCGGGGGGGAGTGTCAGAAAGATATTATAGTTGTAATAACTTTATGAAAACCATTAAAAATCTCTATCAAGAATGAAAGAGAATGGCGGAACCTTGGAATTTGGCATGTAAACTTTGCCCATTTTGTTTTACATCTGCTGTTTGCTTTGCATAATAATATTATATGTGAACAAAAATCATTTCTGAGCATGCTCAACAGACCTCAAGAATCTTTTTAGAAAAGTTTAAGGAACTTCCATCCTTAATCCTTGGTCTGTTTGTGAAATTGTGGTGCAACCAACGAGAGGGGGTGCGATCTTAGATTTGTTATTAGTGAGTAGTGAGGACCTCATAGAGGAATTGGCTGTAGGGAACAACCTAGGTTCAAGTGACCACGAGCTAATTCGGTTCAAACTAAACAGAAGGATAAACAAAAATAAATCTGTGAGTAGGGTCTTTGCTGACAAAGGGACTAACTTTAGAAAATTAGGGGAATTAGTTAGGGAGGTGGACTGGACTGAGGAACTCAAAATGCAAAGGTGGAAGAGGCTTGGGATCACTTCAAGTCAAAGTTGCAAGACCTATCTAAAGCCTGCATTCCGAGGAAGGAGAAAAATTCACAGGCAAGAGTTGTACACCAAGTTGGATGAGTAAGCATCTCGGACAGGTGATTAGGAAGAAGCACAAAGCCTACAAGGAGAGGAAGATGGGAGGGATCAGCAAGGAACGCTACCTCTTGGGGGTCAGAACATGTAGAGATAAAATGAGAAAGGCAAAAAGTCAAGCAGAGCTGAACCTTTCAAAGGGAATTAAAACCAATAGTAAAAGGTTCCTTAGCCATAAAAATAGGAAGAAAACAGAAGGAAGAAGTGGGACCGCTAAACACTGAGGGTGGGTTGGAGGTTAAGGATAATTTAGGTATGGCTGAATATCTAAATAAGTACTTTGCCTCTGTTTTTAATGAGAGTTATGATGAGCTTGGAGATAGAGGTAGGGTAGCTAACGGGAATGAGGATATGGAAGTGGAAAGTACCATATCTGAGGCAGAAGCCAGACTCGAGCTGATTGATGGGACTAATTTGGGAGGCCCCGATATCGCCATCTGAGGATATTAAAGGAACTGGCACATGAAATTGCCTGCCCCATTAGCAAGGATTTTTAATGAATCTGTAAACTTGGGGGTTGTACCAAATGACTGGAGAGTTGCCAATATAGTTCCTATTTTCAAGAAAGGGAATAAAAGTGATCCAGGTAACTACAGGCCTCTTAGTGTGACCTTGATAGCATGCAAGCTCTTGGGGAAAAAAATTGAAAGAGAAAGTACTTAAGGATATTGAGATTAACAGTAACTGCAATAAAATACAACATGGGTTTCCAAAAGGTGGATTGTGCCAGACCATCCTGATCTCCTTTTTTGAGAGGATAACAGGTTTTTTGGTTAAGGGGAATGGGGTAGACCTAAGTAACTTAGATTTCAGCAAGGTATTTGATGCAGTTCCACATAGGGAATTATTAATTAAGTTACAAAGGATGGGGATTAATATGAATATAGTAAGATGGATAAGGAACTGGGTAAAGGGGTGGCTGCAGCGGGTCATGCTGAAGGGTGAACTGTCAAGCTGGAGGGAGATTACTAACGAAGTTCCTCAGGGATTGATCTTGGAATTGATCTTATTTAACCTTTTTAGCTATGTCTATACTAGAAAAGTTAAGTCAACTTTATTAAGTCGACTTAAAGTTGACCTTATTAAGTCAACTTAACAAAAGTCGACTTAACTTTTCTAGTGTAGACATAGCCCCTTTTTGACCTTATTAAGTCAACTTAACACTTTAAGTTGACTTAATAAGGTCAATTTAGGTGCTAATCTCTGTCCACACTAGCTTAAGTCTACCTAAGCATTCAGTCGATCTAAAATGAGGTGTTAAGTCGACTTAACTTTTCCTTAAGTCGACTGAAGGAAATGCTTAAATCGAGTTAAGGAAAGCCCAGTGTGGATGCAGAGTAGTTTAGGTCGACTTAAGCCACCTTAAGTCGACCTAACTTGTAAGTGTAGATGCACCCTTTGGCT
Source organism: Pelusios castaneus (assembly GCA_007922175.1). Classification (NCBI taxonomy): domain Eukaryota; kingdom Metazoa; phylum Chordata; order Testudines; family Pelomedusidae; genus Pelusios; species Pelusios castaneus. Next base: position 14,592,489 of record ML685792.1, on the reverse strand, counting down.
ATGTCTACACTTGCACTTTTAAGTCGACTTTAACTAAATCGACTTAACTAAGTCGACTTAGTGTGTCTACACTTAAAATTCAAGTCGACTTAAAGGGGAACTTACAAAGTCGACCTAGAGTGTCCACACTGGATGCTCTAGGTCGACTTTGTGGGGCTAGAGGGACCTTGGGCAGGTCCACGGTGGCAGGGGGGGCACCCCCTGTGTGCAATGGGGCAAAGGGGGACAGGGACCCTGGCTGGACAGAGCCCTGTGTGTGATGCTGTCTGGATTTAGGGAAGCATTTATGATATTATTTTCAATGGATATCTTATAAATGCTATAATCCATAGGAACTATGTCATGTTTGGTATCAATAGAAAGGTAATAGTTTGCTGGGAATGATTATATAGTTTATGTCTAGGAATTCTATTTCGATTAAAAGATAGGAATTTGATGTTATATCCATACTTTAACTTGTGTCATTCTGGAGGAATGTAGACGGGAGGGTGTGAACAACCATTGTCTCCTTAATGTTTAGGATTTTCCTGGGATAATGGTCCCAGGGAGTAAATTGATGAACCAGTAAGGACATAAAGAATACAACCATTGTGTCCTAATGGCTCATCAGGTAACTCCCCCATTGTCCTGGCACATTCCTAAACATTAAGGACACAATGGTTTTAACATAAGTTAAAGTATGGATATAACATCAAATTCTAACTTCTAATCGAAATAGAATTCCTAGACATAAACTATATAATCATTCCCAGCAAATTACTACCTTTCTATTGATACCAAACATGACACAGTTCCTATGGATTATAGCATTTATGAGATATCCATTGAAAATAATATCATAAATGCTTCCCTAAATCCAGACAGCGTCACACCCTGCCCACATGCCCTGCCCTTTGGGGGGCATGCCAGGCTCCTCCTGTGACCCCCCCCCCAGCAGGGAGGGCATTGGTGTAGTCCTGGGGTAGCACTAAGTTGACTTAGGGTTACCCCAGGGCCACACTGGCTTAATTCGACTTTAAAAAGTCGAATTAAGCCTTAGGTCGAGTAGAAAGGTGATTTAATAAAGTCGACTTAATTTTCATTAAGTCGACTTTATTTTCCTTAAGTCGACTTAAGCAAGCTGATTAAGTCAACTTAAGCAAAGTGTAGTGTAGACGCAGGGCCAATTAAGTCGACTTAAGCCAAGCTTAAGTCGACTTAATCTACCAGTGTAGACGCAGCCTTTGTTACTGACCTTGGCACAAAAAGTGGGAATGGGCTAATTAAGTTTGTTAATGACACCAGGCTGGGAGGTGTTACCAATACAGAGAAGGATCAGGGTATCATTCAGAAAGAGCTGGATGACCTTGTAAACTGGAGTATTAGGAATAGGATGAAATTCAATAATGAGAAGTGCAAGGTCATGCATTTAGGGACAAATAACAGGAATTTTTCCTATGAGCTGGGGATGTATCAGTTGGAAGAGGCGGAGGAGGAGAAGAACCTGGAAGGATTGGTTCATCACAGGATGACTATGAGCCACCAATGTGGTGTGACCATGAAAAAAGCTAATACAGTCCTAGGATGCATCAGAAGAGGTATTTCTAGTAGAGATAGGGAAGAGTTAGTGCCGTTATACAAGGCTCTGGTGAGATATCATCTGGAATATTGCGTGCAGTTCTGGTCCCCCATGTTTAAAAAAGATGAAATCAAACTGGAACAGGAGCAAAGAAGGGCTACATGGATGATCCATGGAATGGAAAACCTGCCTTACGAGAGGAAACTTAAGGAGCTTGGCTTGTTTGGCCTAACCAAAGGAAGGTTGAGGGGAGATATGATTGCTCTCTTTAAATACTTCAGAGGGATAAATACCAAGGAGGGAGAGGAATTATTTGAGTACAGCACCAATGTGGACACAAGAACAACAGTTACAAACTGTCCATCAGGAAATTTGGGCTTGAAATTAGATGTAGGTTTGTACCCATCAGAGAAGTAAAGTTCAGGAATAGCCTTCCAAGGGGAACTGTGGGGGCAAAAAACATAACTGCCTTTAAAACTGAGCTTGATACATTTATGGAGGGATTGGTATGATGGGATGGTCTAGTTTGGTAATTGACTGATCTTTGACTTCTGGTGGTGGATATGCCAGTGGCCTAAGAAGGGAGGGTAGGTGGGGTGGGTTCTGAGTTATTACAGAGAATTTTCTTGGGTGACTAGCTGGTGAAACTTGTCCACATACTCAGGGTTTAACTGATCACCATATTTGGGGTCAGGAAGGAATTTTCCCCCAGGGCAGATTGGCTAGGGTTCTGAGGGTTTTTCGACTTCCTCTGTAGCATGGGGAATGGCTCACTTGCTGGTGGACTCTCTGTATCTTAGTCTTTAAATTGTGATTTGAGGTCTTGAATAATTCAGTTATTGGTTAGAGACTTATTACAGGAATCGGTGGGTGAGGTTTTGTGGCCTGCATTGTGCAGGAGGTCAGACCAGATGATCTTATTGCTCCCTTCTGACCTTAGAGTCTGAGTCTATTGCTTGAACCCAATACTGCTGCTGCAAATGAAGGGTGCATCCACTAGTAGTTAGAATACTACGTTGGGACTGGTGAGTTGGGGGTTGATTCTCCGCTCTGCTGTAAGGACTATGTGGCTATGTCTACACTTGTTAATTTAAGTCGACTTAACAATGTCGACTTTAAGTCGACGTTGTTAAGTCGACTTAGCATGTCCACACTCAAAAATTAAGTCAACTTAAAGGGGACCCTGACAAATTGACTTAGAGCATCCACACTGGACGTCTAAGTCGACTTGTAGGGGCTAGGTGGACCTGGGACTGGTCTATGGTGGCAGAGGGGCACCCCTTGCCAAGTGCCAGGGGGCTCAACATTTGCCCCATTGAACCTGGGTACAACGGGGGCTGAGCAGGACAGGGACACTGGAAGGGCATAGGAGCGGGGTGGACAGGGCTGTGCCCTGCCCTGTGGAGGGGCATGCCAGGCTCTGGCTGTGCCAGCCACCCTGTCAGGGAGGGCAGTGGGGGAGCGCTGGAGCCCTTTAAGTTGACTTAAAGTCGATTTAGGGCTAATCTGCATCTACACTGGCTAAATCGACTTAATAAAGTCGATTTAACCAGTAAAGTCGACTTTATAGTAGATTTTATAAAGTCAATTTTAATTTTCCTTCAGTTAACTTAAGCTGCTGCTTAAGTAGATTTAAGGAAAATGTAGTGTAGACGCAGATTAAATTAAGTCGATTTAAGCAAGCTTAAATTGAGTTAATTTGTAAGTGTAGACGCACCCTGTGTGACCTGTGGGAAGTCATTTAGGCTATGTCTACACTTGTAATTTTAAGTCAACTTTAGCTAAGTCAACTTAACTAAGTTGACTTAGCATGTTCACGCTTAAATTTAAAGTCGATTTAGGGGGAACTTACCTAGGATGCCTAGGTCAACTTTTAGGAGCTAGGGGGACCTTGGGCAGGTGGTCAGTGCCGGGGGGGCACCCCTTACCCAGTGCCAGGGGGCTCAACCTATGCGCCATTGTACCAGGATACAATGCGGCAAAGGGGGACAGTGAACCTGGCAGGGCATAGGGGCAGGGTGGGCAGGGCTCTGCCCTGCTCTTTGGGGGGGGGCATGCCAGGCTCCCTCTGTGCCCCCCTTGGCAGGGAGGGCAATGACGGAGTCCTGGAGTAGCCCTAAATTGACTTAGGGCTACTCCAGGTCTACACTGACTTAAGTCGACTTTAGAAAGTCGACTTAAGTAGAAAGTCAATTTAAAAGTAGGTTTAACAAAGTCGACTTAATTTTTCCTTAAGTCGACTTAAGCAGCTGCTTAAGTTGACTTAAGGAAAGTGTAGTGAAGATGCAGAGTAAATTAAGTCGACTTAAGCAAGCTTAAGTCGACTTAATTTACAAGTGTAGACGCACCCTCTAAGTCGACTGGATAGGTTAAGAGGAGCCTCGGCTCTCCAGGCTAGGAGACCCGGGGCTTCCTCTGGGGAGAGCCAGCTGCGCAGAGCTGGCTCTGCCCGAGACTGGGAGGCTCACGGCTGGCTCTCCCCGCAGGGACAGGCAAGTCGACTTAATAAAAGCCCAGTGTGGACGTGGAGTAAGTTAGGTCGACTTACGCCTCCTTAAGTCGACCTAAGTTGTAAGTGTAGACGCACAATGTGTGAGTACCTTCTTTTAGATTTAAGAGTGGCTTGTTTTGGTTTAGCTTAAACATGTTCCTAATCAATTTAAATTAAACCAAAACAAGCCTGTTTCTAATCAAAATAAGAGTGTCCATACAGACTTCTGTACCAGTTTAACTAAAAAGTTTAAAATTTTCACCGTTAGGCTATGTTTTCATCAGGGATGGATAAAGGGGCTCCAGTGCCCCAAGCTACCCACTTTTGTGCCTCCCCACAAGCCTGGGGCTCCACTTCCCTACCACTATGCCCCCCACCCCCACCTGGACCCCAGCCCTCCACCATGGAGGCCTGGGAGTGGGCCAGCACTGAAGTGTCCGGAGCCATGGGACCAGAGGCTGTAGGCAGCGGCAACCCCAACCCATTCTCAGGCTGAATGGTTTGCCCCAGGGGTGGTGCCAGCTGCTATACGGTTTGGCCTCTGGCATGACTCTCCAGGGCCTAGAATGCTGTCACCTGCCCTTCCAGGATGGAGCCCTGGCACGGCAGCCTGACAGTGCTCTGGGCCCTGCAGGGCTGCACCAGAGGCTGTACCATGCACCAGCCAACCCCACATCCAGAGGGCATCAGACATGCACCAGCTCATCCCACCCCCAGAGGCAGACACCAGCCCGGAGGTGGGGCGGGACTGCCATGGACTGAGGCCACTGGCCCCAGGATCCCCTCCCCACCCAGTGTTGGCAGGGCCCCTCTCAGCACCCAACGGGCCCTGCCACTGCTCCACCAGTCCAAGCAGGGTGGCAGGGCCGGATCAACACAGAAACCTTAGTGGCTGCAGCCCGTGGTCCTCCTTTAGGCCAGGACTCAGGGCTCCAGCCACTCAAGTTCCTGCATTGATCTGGCCCTGGTCTTCATAATAAAAAGATGTTTTCACTTCAAAATATGTAATTCAAGATGGCTATCTCAATGTAAAGTCAGGGGACAAGACACATGTGGTTTTTACCCTAATGTAGCTAGTGAAGGTAATTTTCACATTCCCCTACCTGGGGTTTGCTTCAGCAAGCCGCATCAAGGTTAAAACTACCTGGGCTTTGTCTCCACTAGGATTTGAGGTTGAGATACCCATCTTGCGTTAGGAATCTTTATGCAAAACCACACCTTTTGTAGCCAGGAAGACTTCTCCTCAGCTGAACTGGAGTAATGCTGCATGTGAAGAAGCCCAAACTTTTCATCTTTTCAACTGTCCACAATATCACTATCAGAAACTAAACTGATGTTCTGTTGTCCAACTTCCCAATCTTGCAGAAAAATCCCTCCAGAAAAAACAATATGAGTCGAAAGTGTTAATTTATTCACCCCTCAACTTCAATGAAATGTATGCACATCCTCTTTCTTTATCCCATTTTCCTCAATAAGGGGTACATTTGTTTTAAAGTTGGGATCCTTTAAATGCTAATTTTATTAATTATGGGTAATTTATTCTGCCTCGAGTCTCTTTACAAAAAACATAACCAAATACAAAAAACAACTTTTAAAACGTTGGGAAATAGAAAATTATTACAGAAACATTGGCTAAGGATGCATTGTAGTGGGGCACCACCACCCCTATACCTTTTTCAACAGACAACTTACTCTTGGTGCAGACCTCTTCCCCTTACATAATTCAGCCCTTTTGTCCTTGGAGAACTGGGATCCTTGCCCTTGCTGGTTCTGCGCCCAACCAGTTGCAGAGCTCCAGCCCTTACCTCTGGCCACACCCTCCCTGCTTTCCTTCCCCAGTCAGCTTATATGTCCCAGCTGATGGAGGAGCAGCTGGTCTTAATTCACCATTTATGCTCTCCAGGACCTGCTTTACTCAGCCACCCCACCTGCAGGGCCCTGCTGACTGGCTCTTCTCCTAGATCAGACAGCTGGGAGGGGATTAGCTCTGCCCCATCTGCTACATGTATATATCTTCCATATTTAATTTTTGTGACATGGTCTTTTAACTTAAGCAGAAGTATATTAAAAGGCTACGTATTTAATAAGAAAAACATAAATAGTAAATACTGTGTTTTTGCAAAATATCTAGGCTACTGTTAGCATGCAAAGGTGACCATTGCCATTTTCTTCTCACTGTTAAACTATTTATTTTAAATGCAACTTCCTTCACGGTAAATTAACATACGTATTTGCAGTCAAAGCCTAGTATGCAGTGTATATGAGTTTGTTATATAAAGGACTGTTGAATCCTGCATGAAGAAAGGCACTGTTATAAATGCAATGTATTTTTATCATTAATATGTTAACAAGAACAGTTTTAAAGGAGGTGAACTATTTGTTCAATCAATATTACTTTAACCACAATCAATATCTACGTACAATATTAATGGGATTGAATCCAAACCATAACAATGCCAAAGTCCAACTGAATTCCATTTATAATGCATTAACAGCAGGAAAAGAGATATAATTTGCAAGTGTAGAATGCATTTTGCCCAATTTGGTAAGTCACCTTTCTAGACAAGGCCCTTTTTTATTCCATACAGCTGACCCTCTCTGAGAGATGCACACCATTTTGAATGCTAGTGGAGCACCACTTATATGACAAAATATAATCAATTAATGTTCCTGGAATATATGGTGAAAAATATTTGTTTTGTGCTGTGATACTGTGATAATCTGTGACCCTCAAAGTCATTTCTATAATTTAGAAATCTGAAAGCTGGAAGAAAATTTCCTGAATCTACCACACAAGGTTAATTTTTCAATTTACTGCAGGTAAAAAGCAAACAAAATGTTTAATTTCTAGGTTTGATAGAACACTTGCAATGCCATGACATCACAATCAGATCAGAAATATGGAGTGGAAAATGTTGTTTGATTGACCCTCACTAGATTAATAATGACCACTCCTTAGTTTGTCATCACTACCATCTTTATGACACTTTCCCCTTTAAGAAGAGAAGTTATTCCTGATCTGTCAATCCCCTTTTGAATGCTCTACATTTAAGAGTCATGGTGGGTTGGACTTAAACAAATACTCGTAGTGGATTTATAACATGCTTTCCCCTAAGTTATGTTCACTTCACTACGTCTAATGGCAAAAGTATTGAGGAAATTCTAGCAATAAAATTCCTTTCTCCCCACATTCTCTGCCAAGTGTTTTGTAATTATAGCTGATAACTAAGGTTATTGTTCTGTTACATTTGCATTTTTTAAAGGAAAAGTCATGAGTTGGTCAAAATGAAAAGGGCAAAATCATTAAAAGAAAAAGAAAGAAAGAAAGAAAGAAAGAAAGAAAGAAAGAAAGAAAGAAAGAAA